>JAMJFZ010001203.1:10482500-10547500 GCA_026225945.1 Cricetomys ansorgei
AAGCAGCAGGGCCAGCTCTAACCCTCTGCTCCCTCTGCTCTTGATCCGATGCTCAGGGGCCTCCTAAGGGGGTGGATGCTCTCACACTCTCCAGGCACGGTGCTCCCTACCCCGTGGTGCTCCCTGCCCAGGGACTTACCCAAGGAGAGGTTCTGAACACAAACTACCAGCTGTGCATTGTGGGATACTTAGCAACACCCTGCCCTCTCATCGGTGGGTCCATTAGGGTTGTGGACACACAATCCCAGTTATGCTAAGATAGGACCCACCATCTCCCGGGGCCTAAGCCATCTCTGATTGAAACCGCTGTTTAAAACCTCTCCCTTCCTTCCTCAAGCTCCTCATCAGGTTCCAGTTGCTGGTTTGTCAGATCTGGTTTTTCACAGGTAGGAGGAGGCAACCCAAAGTCTGAGAAAACTGGACACCGTTTCCCACAGCTGATTTTGATGCAACATCTGCCCCATATGCCCAGAACTGCCTCTGCACCAGGAACCCCGCAGTCTCCGTCCATTCCTCCACTCTCCTTCCTCTCTATGTGACTTGCGGACGGAGGCGATTTGAAGACAGTTGCTTTCTGGGTCTGCCTCCCTTATAAAGGCCCCTGCCCAGGCCCACGAAGCAAGCACTGAGAGGACAGAGCAGCAGACGGGTTCTCAGGAGGCTGTAGAGTCAACACCACAGCTGGGCTCGCCCTCTGGCTGTTTGCTCTGACCCAGTACTGCATCTGTGCCAGCTGCACATTTGAGTACCATGGTGGGCAGCTCACTCCCCATCCTTCAAGATGCACCCACGCAACAAACACACCCCAGCAGCCCCCTCAGAACTGTGTTTTTATTTTGTCAGCTGGTGTACCCCCCAAATTCTGGAAGCTGAAACTCCAGGCACCCAGTATTGTCCCAGGAAGACCCACAGTCCTGACTCAGCGTCTCACGTAATGGGAGCTCTAACATATAGAGTGGAACTGTGGACTCAGCGTTTCGAATGACTGCCACCTGTCACATGCATGCAAAGTCCAAGTGTGGCCTCACTTGACAAGCGTGTTCCAGGGTTAACAAGTCCCCCCAAGGGAACTTAGCTAAGTGTCTTGCCCTCTGCTCTGCTGGCTTTGTGAGACCTGCTGCTGCTTTCTTTGCCTTGACCACTAGTAATCCGCAGCTAAAGACAGCACACTCCGGAGTGGATTTTGAGCCACCAGAAGTAGCTGGCTTTGCAAGTAGGTTATGGAGAGAGGAGATGGAGTGAAGATCACAGAGAGAGGATTATGGAGTGTGGGTGTCCCCAGAAGCTCCGTGGAAGGACGTGGATTTCTTTGTTGCTGTGTTGTGCATCATGGGGAAAGGCCTAAGCACTTGGGACTGTGTGACCTCTTACTTTGGCAGCATTTTCCAGGCAGTGATGGTGTGTCCCGTGCAGTGACTCCTGTGCCTCCCGGTCTCCTAAACTAGATGCTACACTCAGTCTTTAGAGGCTGTCAAAATACTAACAGCAGTTACACTATCCTGCACTGCCTAGAAATGCAGGGTCTGGGGCTCCAGATTAGACCCACTGAAGCAGAAAATGCAAAATCCCTAGTGGCTCCATATACACATGGGAATTTAAGGAATCGTCAGTTTCTCCTAATCAAGTAAAGGACACAAGAGCATATGTTATGCATGAAGGGGATATAAAACAGCCTTGTTGAGTATGAACTGCTCCCTGAGAATCCATGAGTGGATTGTGACTCAGTACTGTGAGTCACAATAGAAAGAACTTTTAAGTAAAATAAATAAAAAACTAGAATAGAAAACATGTTTTTGAAATATTTATTTCATTAAAAATATGAACATAAACACATACACACACAAATGTACATGTACACACATCTATGCACATACGTGTATACATGTACATACATATACACACATATACATGTACACGCATGCATACACATGTATACACACCTATGCATGTGCATGCACAGGTATGCACATACATATATACATGTATGCACATATACACACAGCCATACACATGTACAAACATACATATATACATATATGCACATGTACACACACACATATACCTATGAATGCACACATACATAGACATATACACATGTATACACACATATATACACACACATGTATTTACACATACCCATGGATACTCTTTCATATATATGTCTCAGGTCAGTGTGACAAAAAGAAAATTACAGTCAGAAAATAAAATCATAAAACCTACTTCATAAAGACCCACTATGTCTCTAAATGCACAGGCCTATGTTCTACCTGGGATAATGATATTGCATTCCCCAGTTTGGATTCCTCAGTAAAATGTCTGAATAGGAAATAAAAGTACAAAAATTGCTTCCATGACAGAGCAGCAGATAATAAGAATTTAACTGTTTCCTCAGACTTAGAATTTTCTATCAGAGAATATCCCAAAATCTCAAAAAAGATTCTTTTACAGCAACACTCATCTTCATTCTGGTAACAGCTGCAGGCTTCTAAAGGCACACACTAGCTTGTGGTAACTTTGAACCCTAGAGAATTCTCCAGCTTGCAGGGACAATTCCCCAAGCGCTGCTGCAATTTTAATACCTTCGGGTATAAAATGTCACAAATGTGCGAGAAATCGGGAGCCTTCCTCACTGTTCATTTTGTATCACAGATGTTGGAGAGGAATATAATTAAAGGAAAACTTAAATTTGTGAAAGTTTTAGGAAGTGAAATATCAAAATATGTTACTCGAGATTCACAGTTTTAAATGAGTGCAGGCAGAAGAAGTTCAGATAGCCTTTGCAGCCCGTTCCTGTGGGAGTCTGTGGCAGAACATTGTCCCAGGCAGAGCAAGCCTGGGGCCTGGAGAGCCAGACTCCGCATGTGTGGAAGGAAGCCGTCCAGGGGGTGAGGCCCAGGCTCTTGGCAGAGAAGGGTGCTAATGCCAGTCTGAGATACAGTTCCCAGGAAGTGCTGTCAATCTCCCAGGCAGAGTCTGTCCATCCCTGCCAGCCTAGAGGTGTCTTTCACCCTTAGTTCAGGAGGCAGAGAAGCCACGCCCACTGCTCTAGCTTAGTCTCTCAGCCCAGCAGGGCCTGACTTGCCACCTCACCTGGGTTTTCTTGGAGAGAGTTCCAGCACTGCTTCAGGCTGGCACAGAAGAGTGAGCCCAAATGGTATTTGGCTAAATGTGATTTAAAATACACATTTCAGGAACTCCGAGTGCTTCTTTGTTCTCTTGAAGTGTTAGCATGTTTACTTATGTGCTTTTACTCATTTTAAAGAAACTTTTAGTAAATGATACATGTAACTCATGAAATTTGTAGAATTCTTTTTTTTTGGTCTTTTTGAGACAGTCACAGTATGTACACCTGGTTGACCTTGAACTCACCATGTTGGCCATTCTGGCTTTGAACAATTCTTCTGTCTTTGCCATATAAGTGCTAGAATTATAGGTACAAACCACCATGCCTGGTCCAAATTTGTAAAATCCTAGCACATATTGTATGTATATATGTATTTATGTATGTATAATAAACATACTTTGTAAATCACTGTGCAAAGGGAATTAGAGTTATTATAAATTATAATATTTGTAACCTCTTACATGTACGTATTTCTAAATAAAATAAGTACAACCCCCATAATATTTTGATGGAGTTTCATAAATAAAACATTAATTTGAATTACATCAACTTGTAACTCTTTGCATTTGTCATAAAGTTTCTTAGGCTTTGCTTTGTCTTTATTTTATTTTATTTTTTTTTTTTTTTTTTCTAATTTGAAAAAAAATACCGACTTCCTGTTCGGGGAACCTGTCTTTGATGTGTAGTGGTTCTAACTGGATAGAGTTGGACTGTTGCCCTCGAGGTCTATGCTAAACAGAATTCTGTGTTTGGAGTGGTTGTGGGGAGCCATGTGTTAGTATGGGGGTGCCATTTGTGATTTATCATCACTGGTGTTCTTTGAACTAAAATGTGCGGTTCACTGTGCTATCTCATCCCTCTCTCTAGTATTGGACAGCCTTCGTAAGCTTCTCAGGCCTACAAAAGAGCAGGGTAGGCATGTGCTGACCTGATGCAAGCCGTGCGCTTGAGTCGGTGCTAACCACCTGTAAATGCTGAAACTCGGCCCTGTTGTAGCAATTCCACAGTGTTTGAGGTGTAGACTAGATCCTGTGCCTGGAGTCCCAAGGCTCGCTGTATGCATGACCTGTGACAGTCATCCCGCCCACCAAAAAATACCCATTGCTGAAAGAATCTCGTGTTTGACTACTGTGATTATTTCTGTTTGATTGTTTTATTCCCTTTTATCTCACAAAATAAACCAAAATAAAAACAATAGCCGTTCAACTAAAAGTTCTAGTAGTTTGTAAAGCCTAAAATAATAAGCAATCCTGTGCTGCCTCCAGGTGTTTTGATAGTTGCTGGGCTGTTATATTTCACTAGATCGCTTGACTTATCTGTGCAGAGCACTACGGTTGATTAATAATGTCTGCTACAGATGGAGAGTAAAAGCAGTAGGTCGGTGCCTTCTCTTTTCTTACACCATGCCCATACTTACAAAAGACTAAACATCTAAGATGCCGGACCCTTAAAATGCTGGTAGAACTCTTAAAGTTTCTTCTGATCTCCTGAGACTAGTATAAATGATTATTAATAACAGTAAGAAGTTTAAATGTAAAAATAGAACTCTCGAGAACATGCTAGATTATACAAATTAAGGAAGATATTTCATTACATTTTTAAATCCTTAGGTTATATTTATTTGTGATTATCGTGTGGGTCTCAGCGATCCTGTATAAATCCGCTAATGGCATTTACTATCTCCAAAAGCTTTGATCAGACCCTTCACTGAAAGAAAGTGTGTTGGTGTGAGAGGGTGAGACAGGGTACCGGGACCAGCTTCTGTGGCATCCGCCGTGCCCAGAAGAGGAGAGCTCACACATTGGGAACAAGAGAAGGAAACTGCCATCCGATGGCCTCCTGAGTGTGTGCTTCTCAGTGTACGGAAAAACTGAGTCTTCTCTCAATCTCTTTGGTTGACCTCTCTAGAGAAAAGGCCTAGTGTTCCCTAATATTGTTGCTCAACTGTCTGTCAAATCTGGAAGCTCATGATTGTTTGCGTTACAGCAAGTGACTATCAGGTCTGCAGGAATTAAGACTGTGAAGAAAGGAAGCTTTTATACAGTTGAGTTTTGGCATTCTTTCCATTCAGTGATGAATCACCTTCTTCAACAAGTCCAGGACTTGACTCTGCCAGGACTGGCAGAGAGAGTGGGAGGAGACAATTGGCTTTGTGTTAAAGCCCCATGCAAAGCTGACAGTCTCCTGAAGAGCCAGTAGTCTGCAGCACAAGATGAAGTGTGGCCAGATGCAGATGAACACTGCATTGTCGTGGAAGTTTCAAGATGGTTATCACTGAGGTAGATGGTGCCTGAGTTTTGTTTTTCTGGCCCTTTGAACATCGTTGTCTCTCCAGGGAGAGTTGCCATATTGCCAATACAATGTAGCAGCAAAGCATGAACCCCGTGGCAGAGTGAAATAATGGTATGGGCATCTCTGCCAGTCCACGCTACCTGGAGAGAGGCTGCTTCACGTCTGTGAATTTCAGTGTCTGGTTCTTTAGGTCTCCTTTTCAACCATTCATGCATTTTTATTGACTTTTTTTCAGTTAATGTAAAAAGCAATGGTTCTTATTACAGTATTTTCGTATACTCTTTGTTTCTTTCTCATCCTTGTTCCCAGCCATGCTCCCCAGTCTCCCTGATCCCCTCTTTCTGGTCCCCTTCCTCTCCCTAAATTCTCCACCTTGTGCTTTCTTCACAGCATGTGTTCTATAACCCTCTCTGCACTGACTCCCAGTAAGATACCTTCTTTCTCTCTCATGCTCCCCTCTCTAATTCAGTCCTGCACTACACACACACACACACACACACACACACACACACACACACTTAAATCTAGATTCTACACATGAG
Source organism: Cricetomys ansorgei (assembly GCA_026225945.1). NCBI lineage: Eukaryota > Metazoa > Chordata > Mammalia > Rodentia > Nesomyidae > Cricetomys > Cricetomys ansorgei. The sequence goes on from JAMJFZ010001203.1 coordinate 10,488,459, forward strand.
AGAGAACATATGGTGTCTGTCTTTCTGAGAGTCTGACTTATTTTGCTTAACATAGTGATTTTTAGTTCCGTCTATTTTCTGTAAGGATATTTTTAATAAAGGGCCATGAAGATAAGAAAAGCCGAAAAAGAACTGATATCCTCAGAACTAGGTCTGAAGGTTTTGAGAGTATGGCCAACTCTGAGGTCATCGTCTCTTAGAAGGGTTTTGTGTGTGCGAAGGAACAGTGTAGGAGAAGAAATGAGGAGAGACTCCAAAAGGATGCCTACGGCTTCTCTCTTGGTGAGGTTGTTCTTAGCTTCTGCTTTTGAGCAAAATGCCTATCGCACGCCGTCCTCTGGGACAGCTGGAGATGCGCAGGCTGATGGTGGCCAGTGTTGTGCGCGGGACGACTACTTGAGTGAACCGTTTTCATGGATCAGCCACAGGCTAGAGGTGGAAACCAAGGGAACCAGCATTTTGTTTCAGCCCGTCTTGTGGGTATTGTAAGGGTGACTATGAAGACAAGGGTAAAGATCAAAGGCTCCAAGATCACAGAGAAGGGGGAGCCAGCCAAAATGTCCACTACATAAGTCTTACTGCGAGATCTTGAGGGGACTAAGCGTTGCGTCCAAACCAGGAAGACCTGGAAGAGGACTCAAGTCCACACATTGCACTAGATACAAGCTAGGATCTGGGTTCTAAGACCTCAAGCTATCTACATGGTTTGAGCGGAAAAACAGTATAGGCACCTGGGTGCCTACTATGATTTAAATTTTCCACTAGAAGAATAATTTACAAACACTGTAAGTAGTCACCCGAGACGCTTGTTAGACCGTTGCTAGACCAACACCAGCATTTCTGATTCAGTAAGCCCAGGGTGGCACCAGATAACCTGTATCACCCACAGGCTCCCAAGAGCTTCAACAACTACAAATGATGGTTCTAGAAATAACTGCACAAGAAGAATAAGCTTGCTCAAACCTAGGCAGGTCATCATTTTTCTGTGACCTATTGGGTACAGCCTTGGGTCCCATTCTTCTCATCAGGGAAAAGTCCAGAATTCTGAGCAAGGAAACCAAGTTATATTAAAGATCACTGAGGAAAGAGGAATCTGCAGAATAAAGATAAAGTCCTCACAGATGTAGCAGCTGCATCAGACACTTGCCAGACTGTCAGTTGTAGGAAGAATCCTAATTAAGAGTGTCTACAGTGGATCAAGGCCAGTCTGGCTTTGAGCAGTAATTCTGCTCTCCTTTTTTACTCCCCCCACCCCTGCCCCAGGCAGGATTTCTCTGTTGTAACTCTGGCTGTCCTGGAACTCCCTCTGTAGACCAGGCTGTGGCCTCGAACTTGCAAGAGATCAGCCTGCCTCTGCCTCCAGAGTCCTGGGATTAAAGGAGTGTGCTACCACCACCTGGCCCTTTTTTATTCTTAGCTAACTCTTCCACGGTGGTTTCTAAGTAAAGGAAGGCTCTGTTCCAGACACTTTGCCTGTATGAACTCATTTAATCCTCACAACCACTTGGGGAAGCAACTTTAGAGAAGATGACCAACTTTCCAAAAGCCATACAACTAGTTCGTGATGGAGCTGGGGTTTGAACTTAGGCAGTCGGGTGAAGTTCCCTTTCCTAAGCTCCACACGACCCTGCCCTTCCAACTGGCACCTGTCTGATAATTGTCTATGAGCTCTTAGTAGCATGCCCAGAGTTGCAGCCACTCAGTTTGTCCCTCCTTACAGCAGAGGCAATCCTGTTCTCATACGTAGTTCCAATGAGTCTAAGAGCCAGTATGCATCCAGCGCCTGCTGTTTAGACCTTTGTGCTGCTCAAGCAACATTGGCAGTGGGTGAAGTTAGTCTGAGTCACTTGGGCTCTAGGGTGACAAAGTCCAACTCTCTTGGGATGGTGCCCAAGAAATGCGCCAGGGCTTCTGCCTGTGGATAAAAAGGGTCCAGTATGTAGACAGTCACGGACGGCACCCATACGTCGAGGGGAGATTAGACTAAAACCGTCCATGGTTAGAACTCTCCCACTGTGAAAGCAATGAGCTGGAAGTATCCGTCTTCAGCAAATACATCACCGTTTGCTTTTGCTTAGTGGGAGCTCCATAAGATCCAAGGAGATTAGCCTCTCAGGTAGAGACAGGGACATGGATAAGTCACCTCAAGTGTTTCTGTCCTTCATTCTTCCCTAGCTCAGGTACCTTCTCGGTGTGGTACTCTCTGACGTGTTCACTTTGACGACGAGGTGGACCCCTTTGCAAAGCATACACAATCCGGAAGAACCGTTTACAAGCATCAGACCTAAAACACAAGATGTTTGCAGATGATGTTCTGGAAATAACCGTGTGTTGGAAGAGATTGTAGTCACCAAGTTAAGGCTGACTATGTCTTAAGGTTATCCTTACACATTTGAAGTGTCAATAACTCTTTCGAAGAGGATAGCATGACACAGATACTTTATAGGTGTCGTTGGCAGTGTCATTGTGGCCTGAATAAGTAATGTTGTACCTGTGGGTGCTCACAAGTGCTGACAGAATGCCAGCGTGGAGGTCGCTAGCAGCTTACAAGGTGCCTTCTGGATCTCTGGGAGACACTGTCCAAGAGGGCACTCTACGTCCAAATTAAATACACCTTTGAGCAATTTCTAATCAGAGTGAAGTTTCCCTAAGCCATCACATTTTATTTTAAAACTCAGTTCATGGCGCAGTAACATAATGGCCTGTGCCTTGAAAACTCGGGTATCAGTAGGGTTGTGAAGAGATTATTTTCAAACTTAGAAAAGGAGCCAGTATGGAGAGAGCCACTTGCCCCTCCCCTACATCTTTTCACAGTAAGGAAGTTGTTTAGAGGCCTCAGAACCTTTACCGCTGTTGAGGATTCAGACCATCCCTCCAACCAACCAGCCCTTCACACGCAAACGGCCCTGGTTTCAGGAACCAGAGCAAACCGTTCTCTGTCTCAGAAGCAGCTGAACACACACCCGGACTTCCCGATGCCCTGCCCACAGGAGAAGCAGGTGCCTGGGTCCACTACCCTTCTGCAGAGATATAACTAGGTTCATGGGATGCAGGTGGACCTTGTCCTTGCCATGTCCAGGGCACATTAGCCTGCCAAGGAGGATGGGGCCTGGACCCTGAGACTCTGGGTGAGTCCTAGACCCCTATCGTTGCTGCGTCTTTCAAAAGCACCTTAAAGAACCATGGCAGCAGACGGCAGCAGTTCCAAGGAGGAGTCCAGGCAAGGGCAGAGGCAGGGGCCCTGCTGGCTGCAGGCTTCACGTCCAGGGGACTTAGCACCATCTCCCTAAACACCGAACCAGTGCAAGCAGCTTGAAATAGGTTTCAAGTGGACCAATTCTTTACTGCTTATGGACACGAGGCATTTTCACTGCATAGCTGCTTTTCCCGTATTGTCTCTAGCCTAGAATCCCAGCTAGCCTGACTCCCTGAAGGGAGGAGTGATACGTGGGTATCATATTCATATTCATATCAATTCTAAGGTAACCCCAGCCTGGTAACATTCTTAGGAAAGCCATCTTCTTACTGCAAGAGTCTCTTCTCCTTGACTAAGTCCCTTTATCTCAGAATTGCGGCAGAGTTGGGATGTAGCTCAGTGGGAGAGCATTTGCCTACTCTGTGAGAGATGCAAGTTCAATCCCCAGCAATGCAAAACGACACAACCAAAACAGAACCCAGGTGGGCTTTCACCTGGTCTGCTAAGGTCGATCACGTTAGGATCCATTCAAAGTACATCGTGTGGTTTATGGACCCATGTTTACATGGAACTCTTCGACTGTTTTTATGATTCTTTTCAACGAATTCTTAGTAGTAGAAGAAATAAAATACTTACCATTAAATTATGTCAACAACAACGAAAAGCACTGTAAACAAAAGGCCCATGACCCAGTGATACTCATGTGGCACCCCTCGCCCTTTCTACGCTAGGTCAATTTTTTAAAAGTAGTTTTTGCCGCATGCTATTCCCCCCTCCCCCCCCATGCCATTATAAGAAGACAGACTAGGAAGAGACACGGGGACCCTTCGTCAAAGGCTGTCAATTCCTGGGAACCACAGTTGGCTACAGAGGGGGGGGTGTATCTTGTCTAAGGCTCTCATTGAGGGGTGCCTGTGATGGCATCTTACCCAGGTTGTCTGTGTTGGGGACAGGCTTTTAACTTCATTTTAAACACCTGTCTTGGTATCATGACACTCAAAAAAGCAATAACCGCCGTTTGCAGAGACTTACCTGTTACCTTGCTAACCACTCTTGAGATGCTCAGGAATTTCCTTCCAGGCATTTTCTTCTTAATTTCACAATCGCAGGAAAACAGTACCAGACTTTCTATAATTTTGTGGACTGTTTTTTGTTGTTGTTGTTGTTGCTCCGCCTAACATCTGATGAAATTTAATTACACATCGTTGAACACTATTGCTTAACGTTTTCCATGGTGGCATGGCAACTGAAGATGTATCATATTTATCTAAAAAGTCCCTTTAACAACCACTTGAGAAAGCAGCCAGTTTTTAACGCTGGGGTACCTTCTTGAACATAACTGCACATAAGCCTTGCAAGTCTCATAACGCTCCATGAGACCCCCTCGTGTACACAGGGTCCTTCTTTTACAATTTAGGGAATTTTTGGAAGGCTGCAGAATCTCTAAAACCAATTGTGACCTCATCGTACTAGTTCAGACATCTCATCGTTAAAGTACATAAAGTCAGAGGACTTCAGAGGATGAAGCTACTTAAGTCTGACTTGGTCCAAGATGGTTTAATCATTAACATAAGTAGCCACGTTCTGTTGTCTTAGCCATCTGCAAGAAGTGTCTAGAATGATCTGCCATAGCCTGGTGTAGAAAGCCTCTGCTGTCACGGCACAGTTTACATTGCTAATAAAGCGAAAAATAGCAACACTAATAAAATACCAGACGACATCCGTTGAGAGCCACACGGCTGCCTGCCACACGCCGTGTGCACGTTGAGCCTGACCATCACAGCGGTGTCGTGGGAGAGGTGCTGAGTTTGATCATCGCAGGAAGAAGAGTTGCGGGTTTCAGCAAGGTTTAGCAGTCTCCCTGAGGAGAGGCACAGTGATGGCCAAGTGCATACCTGATCCTGTTCTCTCTCTTTTCAATATCTCTAAAGAGTTCCTACTGGCTCTTTTTGCTCTCGATGATCTTGGGTTCTTCATTTGCAGTGGCTCTTCTTAACCACTGTGGGGTGATGGGAACATCTGAAACTCTGTACTACTGTCTGGAAGGTGGTGTACATGAGACACTCATACAGTTCTGAACCAGGGCTTGCTCAAAGCCTGTTCACTGTAGCAGTTTCCTTTGGGCCTGTCCAACTTTTTAATGAATTTATTTTTATTCTCTCGTATAATACATCCCAACTTCCTGACTCCCCTCCCTCCACTCTTCCCAGCTCTCCCCATCTCCCTCTCCTCCAAATCTTCCCTTTGTACCCCCACCCATTTATCTCCACCCCTGCTTCTTCTCAGAGAAGAGAGCAGTACTCCCAAGGTTACTACAGGGCACAACAAGGTGGAACAGGCTAGACACTAATCCCTAGATCAAGGGTGGACTAGACAACCCAGCAGGAGGAAATGGGTTCCAAAGGCAGGCACATGCATCAGAACCCCCTGCAGGGTCTCTGCAAGAACACCAAGCCAGACAGCCACAGACATATCTAGGAGACCCTGCAGGTTCTATGCTGCTTCAGGCTCCGTGGGACCCCCTGAGTGTTGATCAGCTGACTCTGTGGAGTTTATTCCCCTATAGCCTGTTCAGTTTATCAGTATTTTGAATTTTCTGCTAAATCACACTTTGGAAGACAGAGAAACATTTATTGTCTAGGGGTGAATTCTATAGGGGTGGAGGGGGTGGAGACGAGCAGAAACAAAGGCTACCGGAAACACTGGTTACAACCTCTCCATGCTTTTAATTTTTTCTGAGGTGACCCAACGTTAGGTAAAGCCTCTAAAATGATTGACACCTGACATCATAACTATAGAAAAATTCAGTACCACCCAACATTGATCTTCAGGCCAGTCAGTCACTACTTAGTGAAATCTGACACTAAGCTTTTGTGTCCTGTTCCCTTCATGTAGGGTAGGGTAGAGCAACAATAGACAAGTGTCACACTTCAGCGCGTCTCATACGGTACAAGACGAGACGGGATCTGAAGGGGACAGCTGTGGGCACTGCTCTGGATGCCATCACCAGTGCACACCTTGGAGGGAGTTAGTTTTCAGCACAGTCATCAGGTGACCTTTGACCCTGTGATGCTTCTTGCCAAGCCAGGACAGTCATTCTCCCACTGGGGTAGAGACCACAAAGAGAACAATCTAGGGCAGAATTTTTGGAAAGCAATCTCAGGTCCTAAGACTTGTTTTGATCTTTCTATTCTGTTGTTTAGATAACACAGCCCACTGATACGTTCTAAAATGCCATTAAGAAAATGTGCCTAACTTAAGGGCATGATGGTCCAGGGCTGTAACCCTAGTCTTGAGAAACTGAGGCAGGAGGATCATGAGCAGGAGGCTAGCCTGTGAAAGGTGGAAAGACTTTCTCAAAACAAAACAAAACAAAAAAAAAAGCAAAGTGTGAAATAAGATCTGCTTAACGGACTAAGGATAATATTTCCTTAAGGGAGGTGAGGGGATGAAATAGGGACAACCTGGTCTCTGTAGTTTGAAGTGGTGTCTTAGTCAAGGGGCTGAAATGTAAGCACTTCATTACCAAATGTCTTGCGAAGGTGAGAACGTAGGGTTATGCATACAGCCCAAAAAAGAAGCACATTTTCAACCACAAATATTTACACAGCTACGTGGTGAGGACTTTAGTTCAGGTGAGTGATGCTAATCTTGTTTCTTCCAGAATACTTTCGATACGTAAGGATTTCAAGCGTCAAAGGCCATCACCCAACATACTCTCTGCAAGTGCTGTCTTTCCCGTGAGCCTTTTGGTGCCCGTCCTTTGAGAAGCATACTCCCTGACACAGAGGGACCTTCAGCAGCTCCGTCTAAGCTCCCTGATGCTCCTGGCGTAGGTGGCGACTCAGTGCTGGGCTGCCTGGCTCACTGTTATTTCTGAGATGGTTAGGGCTAAGTTACCAGCAGCTGAAGAGTTGACTAGGGCTCCCCTGAGCAGCCTCAGAGGGTTTTGAACGGGTGGCTCTACCCCTGAGAGGCGGTGGCGGTGCCTCAGGAGATGTCCCCCCACTCCTTACTGTACTCAAGGCCGGTGTTGGGAACGCATGCTGCAAACTATAGCTCAATCTCTGCAGCACTTTCTGAGACAACTCCAAATATCCTTTGAATCAAGAACGCTTCTGTAGTCCTACTTGCCAGGGCTGTCCCACACTGCATCGGACAAGAAATGGTCCAGAAATGACCTGTCGGCAGGTGCCATCAGCCTACAGTACTACTCCCATTTTTTTTTTTCTCTTGTTTGAGGCAGGATCTCGCTCTGTAGTCTAGCTAGGCTGACTTGGAACTCACTGAGTACCCCTGGCTGGTCTTGAACCTGCAATAGCCCTCTGAGCAACCACATCTAGCTCATTTTTGCACCGTCCTTTGGAACCTCTGTGTCACTGTGTGAGGCAATCCGGCCCCGTGGATGTCCTAGAGACTTGTGAGAAATGATAAACTAAGGACCTACCCCAGACCTGCCTGGCCAGAACCTGCATTTAACATTTTGCCAGGTAGTTGCTTTATTTCTGTTTTAGAATTCATGCTCTAAAACACCAAAGCAACCATGAATAGTTGCTGTGGCCGTGACCCTCAGAAGCCCGTGTAACTTTCAAATGCGCCCGGCCATCAGGCAAATGTCCTCACTGGGAAATCTGACCTATTTCTGAGAAATGCAGGTCTAGAAAGCATCACTGGCTCGTTTCTATTGAGATTTTAGAGAAATTCCCCTGATAATCTCTTGCTTCAGTGGGTTATTTAATGGCCCAGGGATGTTAACAATCCCACGATCATAAAATAAGTCAACTGGGAAATCACTTGAGACACTCAAGGTGTGATGTCTCCTGTGCCCTCTTCATACTGCTAGCATATGGCCTTCTAGAACTGTGCTTGGGAAAGCTAGGGCGTTGATCAACTGCTGAAAAACATTTAAAAGGGAGGATCGAGCTCTATTATGTTAAGCTGAAACCGGTTTAAAGCCTCAGAAAGGAGATGTAGTGTCTCATCCATCAGCCGCATGGTCCCTCCGCACCAGCAGCAAGCATTCACTGGACAAGAAGGATGGGGGAGGGGTCCTGTGCACCATTTAGAGGTCCAGAAAAGGGTGCCTAGGACCAGTGAGCGCCTTCCTGCCTCAGCCAAACAAAAGCACTGCTTCCCAGCACATTCATTCTGTGCAAAATTAGCTTAGGGTGGCCAGAGAGTCCTGTTTGTTTGTTTGTTTGTTTTGTTTGAGGGGTGGGGGTTGAGACAGGGTTTCTATGCTGTAACTCTGGCTGTCCAGGAACTCACTCTGTAGACCAGGCTGGCCTCAAACTCACAGAGATCCTCTTGCCTCTGCCTCTGGGATTAAAGGTGTGCGCCACCACCCCAGCAAGCCACCACCGGGCACAGCTTACTATTTTTAAGAGAAAACAGAAACCTTCCTTTGTGTGTAAAATCACAAGGATTTCTAGTGTTGGCATTTAATGCAAGTTTTAAGGTTCGATCCATCTTTGGCTCTCTTCATCCCTCCCTTTCGCCCCCTCCTACTTTGCTCCTCTTCCTCCTGTCTTCCAAATGGTATGTGGTCTAATGAAACTCATCTAGAAACACATCCAGAGTGATTTGTTAGTCGGGAACCACACCAAAATAAAGCCCCACAATGTCTGCTTGGTTTCTCTTCTTTTCGCCCAAAGTGTTTCTAAAATAATGAATCAGAAGCTAGATGGTGTTGGGATTGACCCCTTTGCTTTCCCTGGGGTAGGTGCTAATAAGGACTCAGCTGAGCTGACCTCTGAAGGAGGTCATCAGTCAGCCAGGGATTTACACGGGGCCTGCTAGACACATGTGAGGTCGTCCTGGTAGAGTCCCATGTCACAGAGAAGAGCCTGGGTTGTATTTGACAGTGATTTCTGCACCGTGACAACCCAAACAGATGGGTGAGTTGATTCTTGTAGACTTCACACACACGCTCAACTTATTTTTAAATGCTTCCCTGTGAGAATCTACCGAGGTGCAGTTTTATTTCTCACTAAATCATGAGGAGGGGTGATCGTTTCTAGTGAAGCTACGGACAACAGTATCTAAGGTTCACGGTCCCCCTGTCCTCCAGCTCCGTACCACACTGCACCCTGCACACTCATTTTCAAGTAGAGGCAGCCTGTGTGGACTCTTGTGTGCAGTCTACTCTTCTCAGCTATTGATTAAAGATCTCCTTGGAAGGGGACCAGAATTCCTTTAGGCGGTTAGACTTTCTGCAGTAGGTGGTGGCTGAAAGGGAAGGTAGCCAAGGAAATCTAAGTCAAAGATTAACTTTGGGGAGGGGGGAGGGTCAAAATTCTTGTCCAAGCAGACTAAGTTATTCTGATCCTTTCTAAAGTGCTGTGTTGATCCCCATGTTTCCATCTGAGTTGTGGGCAATGACTCAACCAGGTTCAACTGCGCTGCAGCTCGCAGCAACACCGAGACAAATCGTTTGTTCAATCTACGTGTTTCGCAGATGCCATCAGGACGATGCAGCCAGGCAGCTGAAGGTCATGTAAGAGGAGATCTCTTGGTGCTCAGAACCAAGAGCTTGACCGAGAAGGGAAAGCTAGAAAGGTGGATTATCTGAAGTGGAAAGAAAATGTGTTTTTTGTCTGTCCTGTTTTTGCTGGGAAGGTTGAAGAGAGAACTCAGTCAAGTTTGACTTCCTACCTGGGATACCTCACCTCTCTGCTTAAAAGTGATGGGGTGACTGATCTGAGAGCTGATGTGTCGTATTAAAATATAAAAAACACACCCCCTCAGCCCTACTCTTTGCACAGTTCACACAGAATTCCATCTGACGCCAACACCCGCTTGGAGAACTATGGCCACAGCCATTGTGCTTGGAGGCCATTTGGGACCGGATGTTTCTTGCAGGGCCATAGAAAGCTTAGAAAGGGGTTTCGGTCTGGGCAAAGCTTGGATTCTCTCATCTCTGCTCTCATGAGGTCTTGGATGTCGAGTCTTCCTGGGTCTCAGTTTCTCCATTCCTGATGATATCTTCCACCTCTAAAATGTGTAGACCTGCTCCTAGGATTTCAAGTTGCCTCTCTCCAATGTGAGAGAGAAGGGAATAGTGGGAAGAGAGAGAGTGCATAAATTTATGACAGCATTTCTCCCCAAACTCATTTTCTCTAGTCACCAGTAGAACAGCTCCTCTCTAGTTAATAATGCACCCCCCCAAAAAAAACCTATCCTGCCAAGCACAGGCCAAGCTTTAAAGCAGGTAGCAATGCTCCATTCCTTTTGTAACCTCTTGGCCTAGCCCACAGACCATGCAGTTTACCATCTGCAGTGGATACAGCTGAGTGGAGTTAGTGCATTTACAGTTTGCAGCCATTGTGGCTCTCATTTTAGGACACCTTTATCGCCCTCAAGTAAACCTCTTGTTGGTCAGCTCTTGTTCCATTCCCGGGCAACAGCCAGTCTACTTCCTGTCTCTGAGGCCTGTTCCAGACATGTCCGATACATGCAGTCATACAACACAAGGCCTTAGGTGACTGCTTCCTCCATTTAGTACATTGTTTCCAAGGCATTGATGCCACAGCATGTGTTTGTGGTTCGCTTCTTTCTATTAATAATATCCCATCACCTGTATCATCCTTCATCAGCTAACGGTATTTGGAGTGTTCCGCCTTTCGGCTGTTCTGAATAATGTTGCTGTAAACATTGGGCTCTGCGTTTCTTTGTGGAGGTGTATTGTGTGTTTCCATTTCTCTTGTGTAGTGAGACGTTTTGAAGGAGTTTTGTGACCTCGGTTTCTCTAAAAACAGAATGGTTTCTGTGCCCATCCAGGTGTAGTGGATGAGAGTGGCTGTGATTTCTCTATGTGTTGCTATGGAAAACATAATTTTGCCATGTGCAGCTCGTACTTGCGATTGCATGCAGCTTAGACTTCTGGGAACTTTGCTCAGCGTATATACTGGTTGAGGCCCCAGAGCAGAGGAGGGAATTAGATTGGGGGAAATTGCACTGAGACGTTAGTCCAGCTCACTGCCAGCCCCTGCTCTCCCAGGTTCAGGCTGCCAACGAGGGTGGTGAATATTTCTTTCTTCCTTCCTATCTTTCTTTTTTCTTTTCTGAGCTGGAGGGTAAAAAAAGCCTGAGAGGAACCTGCTAACTCTTGGGTGTATACCGGCACGCAGAATCACTGGGTCTCTAGGAACCTTGTGTTTGGCTTTCGGAGCATCTGCTGAACTTTCTTTCCAAATGTGGCACCATTTACATCTCAGCATCAGAGTGTGAGGGCTCCGATTTCTCCACAGCCTTGCCAGGACATGTTTTATTTGTCTTTCTGTTGATTAACGGTACTAAAGAGGATGAAATTGTACCTGTTTTTGGCTTGGGTTTACATCTCACCTGTGGCTAATGATGCTGCAGGTGCTTATTAACCATTTTTATATGATTTGGTTTTTTGAGAAATGTTCTCTCAGGTACTGTCTGGTTTAATACCTGTTGCTGTGATAAAAAAAAAAAACCTGACAAAAAGCTCAGGGAAGAAAGCGTTTTTGGTTTTTTTTGGTTTTTTTTCTAGGTGGCAATTTCAGATTCTAGTTCCTCATTCTGGGGAAGCCACAGAAGCAGGAGCTTGAAGCAACTTGTTACATCACATTCACCATCAAGAGCAAACAGAAATGAATGCACACAGGCTTGGTTCTTTGCTAGCCTGTGCTCAGCTCAGTTTCTCCACTCTTAACACAGTTCAGAAGCCCCTCTGCCTGGGGAATGGTGCTGCCCACAGTGGTGCTGGATCTTCCCATGTTAGTGAACTTACTCCCCCCCCCCAACACACACACATATGTGCAGACATGCCCACAGGCTAACCTGATACAGACCATCTCTCGTAGAGATTCTCTTCCCAGCTGACTCTAGGTTGTAGCAAGCAGACAGTTAAAGGTGACCAGCTTAAAAACATTTTAAATTTTATTTGTATTTTTGTTACTGATCTCCTTGATCATATATATGATTTATACATCTTTCTCTCATTTTATATTTCATTCTTGAATACATCTCATTCCCTTTTTTTAAGTACCTAGATCATAGAAAACAACAACCATTGTATATGCAGAAGCAGGGGTCTCCCTTTCTTCCTAAGACTCAGCAGGACAACATAGTACAGATGGTTCATAAACAGTTTCAATAAGAAAGTCAACTGTGAAGTTGGGAGAAGAAATAGTCAAATATGCGGCTACTTGAAGCTTATCATAAATGTTTACGGAGCGTTATATATTGAGATTGATAAATACGTACATATGTATAGGTATACATTGTCTCACCATGAGGAATGTTCTGAGAATTGTGTTATCACATGTTCTTGCAAACATCAGAGAATGTTCTTTGGGGGTTGGCTGCCTGTCACTGGGTGATATCATCCTTGCAGGCTGCTCTCGAGCATGGCCTGTCATTGACTGTTGCGTACTCCCCAGCTCCTTCCAAGTCAGTGACGCTAATATTTCCAGTGGTCTCTTGAGGTAGTGTATAGAAGTCAGAAGAGCCACTGTTTTCTCACTGAACATGGCATTGCACACCCAGTATTCCAAACTCTGTGCTAGGAGCTAGAAGTTTGGTGGTAGATTACACAAACCTCAACGACAACAACAACTACGACTACAATAATAATAATAATAATAATAATAATAATAAATAGTAAAGTGGAAATACAAGTTAACATAGTTGCCAAGGAGGGAACGGATGGATGGATGAGAGCCAGAATAATGGAGACCAATTTCAACTTCAGACTGGGATGGAGGAAACAAAGGGTAAATAAGATGGCTTAGATGGCGCCCTCTACAGGGGCAGAAGAACCCTGCAGGACAAATGGCATGCAAAGACCCTGAGACAGGGAAGAACTTAATAGGCTTAAAGGGTAACAAATAATGGGAAATGAAGATGCTGTTTGAGCTGGAAATGGGTAGTAGGTGAAATCTGAGGAGGAAGCAGGAAGAGTTAACGTGGAACCTCTTCAGAACGTGGTTAAATGCTTTTGAGGATCTTGGTAGAAGAAATGGCATTCTTTGAATTAGTCTTTGAGAAGGTCTTGCCAGTGACTTCATGGAGATTTTGTAACCGTGAGGTAGGAGTAGACGGCCAGTTAGGGGCCTTTGCGTTCCAAGAGCGACAGCGATGCTGAGTCGACAGTGGGAAGCCAGTACAGTGCGTTAACCTGGGATTGGGAAACAGTGGAATGGTTAAGAGTGCATATTCAAAGTGATGAGGTTAAAATATTAACTCCCTTCTTTCCGGCTGTTTAGCCTTGAGCAAACTAGCTTCCCAAGGCCACTATGGCATCAGTAGCAATCTAGTATCCGTGGGATCCCCTTGTGGAATTGCTATGAAAATAGGAGTTAACAGTGTCGTGCATTCAAGAGTACCTGGTGTACAGGTATTGTCTTCAGTGGTGCTATTTATCAGCTGTTTTATCTCAAGTGGACAGGAACTGGCGATCCTTTGGATGGGGAAGTGGTTGGGACTGTCAGACTAGGTGTTTGATGGCTCCAGTTCCAGTGAGAGAAAATGCAGTAAGAAGAAAGGTCAGAGGGATTATGCAGAGCCTGATTTTCTACATGATGATTTGAGATGAATGTGAGCTATCAGAGTTAACACGCCTGGCACCCGGGATCTGAAGATCAGAGTCACACCCTAGACCAGAGATGGAACTTGTACTCAAGATCAGACTAGAGCATAGTAGAGACATTTGCAAAACACTCAGTACTCAGAAATAATACCCTTCCTCCCAGCCAGTAGGATAACACATCAATTCAGCAGCCTAGTTCCTCAGAGAAGAGGCAGGAGCAGTGTTGTCACTGAAGAGACATTTGAACTGTTAACTTCTTGGGTGGCCACAAGCAGTCACAAAGTTGATGGAGCCATGATGGCTGGCAGCAGTGCAGAACAGTTCCTGGGAAGAGGAAAGTAGAAAGACCTATCTTTCGGACAACTGCAGCTCCATATTTGGCTATTTGTCTTAACTTCATTTCTGTTGCCCTGATAAAACATCCTGACAGAAAGTGGCATAAGGGAGGAGATGGTTTATTTGACTTATAATTCCAGGTCACGGTTCATTCTTTTGGGGAAGATGAAGCAGGAACTCAAGAAGCTACTCAGATCACATCCACAATCGAGAGCAAAGGGAAAGTAGACAGAACCCTGCTTGCTGCTTCTACTCTTCCACAGGCCCAAAGTCCCAGCCTAGGGAATAGCGCTGCCCACAGTGAGCTGGGTCTTCATTCCCATGTCAATTAGTAATCAAGATTATCCAAGCAGAAATGCCCAGAGACCAACCTGATCTAGATAATGTTGAAATTGAGAGTCAATCCCCAGTCTAGCACAGTGCCTGGCACACAGTCTATGCCTAGGGACTTTTCTCCGGCATGACTCAGACTCTCCTTCCCTTCCCATCTCAGCTGTAAGCATCTCCACCTCCCCCTACCTTTGCCTCCATTATGAGAGGACAATGTAAGATAAGAAAGCAAGTGGCACGTGTCAGGACTAGGATGAAGGACATGAGGACATAACCCTGGATACAGACTCTCAGAGAGTCCCCACAAAACAAGTAATCGAGACATATTTCAGTACACTCTTTAAAAACTGGAACCAATGTATATAGGATACACGATGATGAAATGCTTATTTTTAATGAAGTCAGAAATGGTCTTAGCTCAGTGGTTCTCAACTTTTCTAATGCTGCAACCTCTCAATAGAGCTCCTCATGTTGTGGTGACCCCCAACCATGTAATATTTTCTTTGCTATTTCACAACTGTAATTTTGCTACTGTTATGAATCTTAATGTAAATATCTGATATGCAGTGGTCTTAAGAGACTCCTGTGAAAGGGTTGTTCAATCCCCAAGGGGGTCGTGACCCACAGGCTGAAAACCACTGTCTTAGCTGATCTCCTCTGCCACCTGCTCTGTTGTTCGGTGGAACAGTGAGACCTGGCTCCCGAGACACCTCATTTCTCCCATAGTCAGTAGTTGTCACCAGCTGTACATAGCTCAGGAATTTCTAGGTCTCCAGAATGTGACCGAACCTCGGGGTTCTAGGTGCCCCTGATGTTGGGGCCTGACGTTCCAACTGGTCCACTTGAAGCAAAGATCACAGCTGTCTCCACCTCCATAAACCCAGGCCCCATGACTCCCAGAACTGTTTGTGCAAATACCAAACAAAGCAGCCCAATGTCCTAGGAAAGGGCTGAGCTTAAAGGTCAGCTTCAAACTTAGGTGCTGGAGTCTAGCACCCCCTCACCGACTCGCAGCGAGATTCGCTTGCAGCAGGGACAGAAAGGCCAGCAGAGCTGTTCAGAGTGGGAGCTGTTTGTCTTGCGTGAGTCTGTAAGCCGCCAATGGGACTTACTGGTCAGGAGACGGAAGATGAACGGTGGTCTCTGTATCTCCAGTGCTGCCTTCCGGTTTTCACTTAGAAAGCTAAAGGTATGTAGGGTGGCTCTGGTCTTTGAATCCTTTCCGAGAAGATTCAAAAATCTCCAGCAGAAACTACTGGGAAGCTTAAACATTGTAAGCAGGCGTATACTGCATACTTGAGGGCCAGGTGACTCTCCGAGCTCAGAAGGTATCGTTCTGTATGGGTGTGGAATACCAAATATTTTTTTTTTAATTATGCTATTTGGATATGTTTTAGTTAAAGAAAAAAATGACCCTAATCTTTAGAGTATTTTGACACAAGTATTATAGACTATCACATGTTCATTTTTGCTCCCGGATGACTGGTTTCTGAGAATGGAGAATCCTCATGTTAGTCCTAAGCTGCTACCACCGGGCCTGGCTGCTGTCAGTGTCACTTTAAGATTGCAACATTTGCTTTGGTGACCTTCATACCAGTCCAGTGTAGAAACCTTAATCTCTCTCAGAGAAAAAAAAAAAGCGTGCCTGACGAAGATTGGCCAGTTGTTGTTTTTTGAAACCCGGTTTCTCATTTACCTGAATTTAATGACACCTGGTTTAATTTGTACAAGAGGATAAAGTTCAGTATTACACAACTCAGAAACCCATTTTTCAATTTCTAGAGAAAATGAGTGCAAGTATCATCCTGTGTGCAGACTGGGAGCCCTTGTCGGCGCGTGGGGTGGACCTTTTTAAAGAGAAAAGGAAGACCGGTTCACCCATGATATAGAACGGGTGTGAACATGCAAGATGGGAGAGGGTATCATTGCTCACCATGAATTATCTCCCAAACTTTGCTACTCATATCTCAATGCAGGAACGTCAGAACAAATCAGCTTTAACGAGGTTGCCAGTGTAAATGCAGGCTCTGTTGTAATTCAGCTGGCCTGTTACCAGGTCTTCTGCAGAAACTCCAGCTTTGCTTCCCTTGAATTGGTACTAAGACTTTGCAGTTTATAAATACCCGCCCTGTCTCGGAGCTGTGCACGGATAGTGTACCTATGAGTCTGTGCATGTGTGTGCTTGCATGTGTGTGCTTGCATGTGTGTGCTTGCATGTGCATACGCATATGCGCATGTGGACCACTGAGGCAGATATCAGGTGTCTTCCTCAGTCACTCTTCACCGTGTCTTTTGAGATAAGGGCTCCAAACGAAGCTGGAGCTCGCTGATTTGGCTAGGCTAGCTTTATAACAAGTCCAATGGATCCTTCAGTCTTTGCTTTTCCTATAGCTCTCAGTCTTTAAGCAAGTTAAATATCCTACTGCAAATTTGGGTTTTGAGGCTAAACAGTGATTGGTCTATTCATAAGCAGGAAATGCAACTTAGATTCTCCTCATTGGGTTTAACTGCAATCCTGTTGTCTTTCCTCTGGGGAAGTATCTCAGCTTAGGATAGTTGCCTGATCCAGGAGATTTGCTGTCAATTATCAGGTGAACCTTGCTGGGATGTTTAATGTGATATCCTGCATTTTTAAGATGGAGACAAACTGCCCTGGCTTCAGAAATGAGTCACAGAAACGCAAAGCCACAATAGTCGTTGCAAACAGATGTAAAGATCAAAGACGGATCACGTTTCACTCCGCGCGCGCTCACATCTGTCTGGAAACAGCTTGCCCAGGAGTCATGGTGGCCTCTACAGGGCCTCCAGTTCCCTTTGGTTCTTTCTTTGCTTTGGGGCCCAACTTCACAGCTGCCACTTGGCGACCCTCCTGTGCTTCCTGGCACAATCCAGAGCACTGCTACCCTTGCCTCTGCCCTGGTTTCCTCCTCTGTCACATCACCATCGCATTCCAGAGGCGAAGGCAGAAAGGGTGCCTGTGACCTCATGCTGGCTGCTTTCCTTCAGGGGTCTGAGTTCGTGCCTCCCTTGCCTGCCTGTGGAGGCTTAGGGTTAGGGCTGCCCCTCTCACCTGGTGTCGTTTGCTAGTTTGCCTTCTCCTCCCTCTCCAGAGCCAGCTGCTCTCATTTTTCTCTCTGAAAGGATCTTTCTCTATTCTGGAGTCACTTTCTGTCTCTTGACCATGTTAACATACGTTTTATCAGTCAGTCTGTGTTTCTTGTAAATGTTCAAAGACCAAAGTGTTAATTTTTCTGTGTGTTTTGTGAACTCCTGACGGGTGATGAAGAGGTGTATCTCAGTTTGGGAAATGAACTCCTAGGTCCCGGCCCTGGCAAGGTGAGAGGCAGACTGGACTATCTTAATAAAGACCTGCACATTGAGGTTGCTTCTCTACCAAGAGCATTGCCAGATTCCTTCTGTTCTTTCGCTTTGCTAACGGGTGGCAAGGATCCGTATAAAAGCGTCCATGTCATTACCCAAGGAGATAATCCCAATGCTCGTGTTGGAAATTGCGTTCACATCCACTGGTGGTGATTGCTGTTATTACTATTATTACTTTGGGTGCCATTCCTTTCTCAGTTAAGCAGACTCGGTTTTTCAAATGGAGGTTTTTTCCTTCGTTAGTTTGTTTGTTTTTTGACTAGGGACCTGGACCTAGATCCTCAGGCAAGCCAGGTCAGGACTTTATTACTGAACTTTATCTCCGAATCTTTTTAAATTTTTGATTTGTGACAAGATCTCCAAGCTATCTGGGCTAGCCTTAGATTTGCTGTCTAGCTCAGGCTGGCCTTCAACTTTCCATCCTTTCTTCCTCATCGTCTGGAACACTGCGATGATGATGTAAGCATGACCACATAGTTTTGGCTGATCTTTGCTCTTATGGTTATGCTGATGTTTGTACATAGCAGATTATGCTGTCTTCCCTCTGGTGATAAATCACACACAAAAAATGAGAGAACTTGACTCTCGGCATCCCTGTGTTTAAACAAGGGGACGGCGGGTACAAGGGGAGGTAGTCGGAGTTGTCAAAATGCTCAGCTCATAAACTCTGTGACGTCCCTTCTGGACCGTGGTGGAAAATGCTTTCTTTCCGTGCAGCCTGTGGCCATTGGCTTGGGCAATAAGGAGCAATGGCTATCTTTTTGCTCCTGTGAGAGCACAGAGTGACTGCTCAGTAGTAGATCTTTCTTTCCACATATCTACAGAGTACTGACCTAACACACCCTAGGCACAGAGAGTATAATCTGTCTCTTTCTGTCTCTGTTCCCCCTCTCTGTCTCTGTCTTTGTGTCTCTGACTCTGTCTCTGTCTCTCTCTCTCTCTCTCTCTCTCTCACACACACACACACACACACACACCTGAAGATGCCATGATGAAGCCCATGACTTTGTAACTTTGTATGCTAACTTAAAAATAATGATACAGGGGGAGAGAGAAAGGAAATGGAAAAATAAAGGAAGGACGAGAAAGAAGAGAGAAATAAGCAAGCCGAACTTTTCTTGACCCTGTGCCTTGATTTCCCTTACAGGGCTCATTCTCAGGTGGCCCTAGGTCTTTAGATCTCAGTCTAGCATGATCATGATCACTGATTCCAAGGAAGAGAGCTCCATCGCTGCGTATCACACACACAGGACTAGCGTAAAACAGAAGTCCCCACAGCCCCGTGCCGTGCCTTGCATAGCTGGACACTGCCCATCCCCCACTGCACTCTAGAATTAATGTAATAACAGGAAGGGCATTCTCTTCAGAGCCGAACACTCCTGTACCTGCAGAGAGGTGCATGGTCCAGGACAGCTCTCTCCACAGCAGGCTCTAAGTAAACCTGCTAGACTAGTTGAGATCGCTTCGGGTTCAAGAATTGATACTTTAATGGCTAATCTTGGTTATTGTTATAAAATGGTGGGTTATATAAATATTTACTAGTACTTTAAGCTGATCTGTGGGATTCCTAATGGTGGTGTATTTTAATGGATAACATTCACAAAATGCTTCAGATTTCTTTTCTGAGTATTTTAAATGAATGGACATTCATCCTTTTAAGTTCTATTGGTCTGAATTGAAAAGGAATTGGAATGAGTGTGGTGTGCTTACTAACTTTAAAATATATGCTACTGAAAAGCTTTCATCTCCCTTTAATTTAAAATTACCTTCATTTCTTATAAAAACATAGGCAATGCTTGCATAACCATGTTGCCTGTAGTCCTGGGAGGCTGGGAAATTGCAAGATATGCTTGGCAAAGGCAGCAACAGTGTGAACTATCCTTATCTGGGCTAGTGTGAGAGGAACTAAAACCTATTGAAAATGGGGGTGTTATCAATAGTCTGTAACTTGTTCCTCGATTCAACGAGAAGAACCTGAAAGTTCAGCTGTACCACCAACCAACGTAAACAAACGTCCTACCGGATAGGTCACTCAACACTGTAATCAAGACCAGAAGGTGACACCGTAGTGAAATGCTTTGCGTGGTTACATGAAGGTGGTTGTCCTTTTGTGAGTTTGAAAACCTGTTGCTCTTCAGGCTGCTCTTGTGGATAATATGACTTAGGGACCCCACGGCAATGCAGTGTGGGACAGTCAGTCGGTCTCTCAGTAACCATATTTGTTTTTCAAATTAGATATCCAAACGGTCTTGTCTTCCTTCCTAAAATCTTGTTTCTGATAAGCACGTGCGTTCTCTGACTGGTGAGGAGTGTTTCAGAGTTGTGGAGTGGGGATAGGGGAGAGAACACGCCATGTCCTGGGTAGGTGAAGGAAGCCCTCAGAGGAGGACTCTTAGCTCAGTGTGCTTCAAGTGTGGGAGGGGATGGTGGGGCTCCCTTTGGAGTGGAGATTTGTCCGGTTCCACAGAGCCCAGCTCAGTGCCCGGCATACACTAAGGCAGCAAAGCGATGGATGTTTGTTGCTGTTAACAATATTGATGTAAACAGATACGTGGCGGTCTCTGTGGTCAACTCTACGTGGAGAATTCTGCAGTAAGAAAAATAAACCAGACTTCCCGACCGTAAGACTATTTGAAGCCTGCAGTGCTGATCACACTGACTTTCCAGGCTATTTGTCCAATGGGAGAAGTCTTTAAAGCTACAGGACTTGGACATTTGAGGACACTCTGGCAGAAAGAACAAATGCCTTTTAGTGGCGATACAGCCAGGAAGGCTGTGCGGGGCGTGCTAGGTTCGCTGGCACCTCTATTCATCCCCACAGCAAATTACCATTAAGTTAGTAGCTTAAAACAACACACGTTTGTTAGCTGGGGATTCTGGAAGCAGGAACTCCAGGCAGCAGGCACTCTTTCCAGGGGCTGCAGGGAAGAGTCTGTTTCCTCCTCCTCCTCCTTGTTGTTTTCCCGGCTTTGGGGAAGATTTGCGTCTGCTAGCTCATGGCCCTGAAGCCTTAGCTGACCGCTACCTCAGTCTCCAGCTGCAGTCTGCTGGGATAACGTCTGCTCACTTAAATAAGGCAAGGTGGATCTCTGTCCGGCCATCTCGTCTTACTGGCGTCTGTAGGTCTCTCTGCCATGGAAGGTTATTTACAAAATAAGGATAAGGAATATGGCCGTCTCTAAGAAACACGTCTAGACACACCCGCACACGTGTGCACGACGCACTAAAACACGAAAAGGTTTAGATTTTAAAACCTAGTGGCCGACACTTACAATCCCAACCTCTCAGAAGGGCAAGGCAGAAAATATCGGTAGTTCAAGTTCATAATAGGCTACCGATGGAGGTCAAGGCCAGCCTGCGCCACTTCCTCAAAATTACGTAAAAAATGGGGCTGGCAAGGCAAGATAGCTGAGCCGGCAAAGGCACATGTCACCAAGTCCAACAGCCTGAATTCCCAGGACCCGCACGGTGGAGGGACAGAACCAACCGAGGCTGCGTCGGCAGGCCTCCGCACTCACACGGTGGCGCGTGTATGATGCTCACATGCACATAACTTGCTCCCCAAGTTCAAGGGGTCGGCTAACATCCCCTGGAACGATTGTTGATTTTGTGGTGACTTTTTCTAACCATACTGAGTAAATGTAATTGCATCCCTACTGTTCTGAGAATTTTATTAAATAAAACCAGCTTTGAGGCATTAGGGAATGATTATTATTATTATTATTATTATTATTATTATTATTAGTTTGGAAGTATATCATCTATAACGAGAAGATGCCATGTATTCTATTTTTATCCCTGCTGCTATGATTTAAAAAATAAAATCCCAACAACAAACTTAGGGAAGCTTAGGGAAGAAAGAGTTTATTTGGCTTACAGTCCCGGGTTCTAGTTTATTAAACCAAAGCGGGAACTTAAAGTACTACATCCGTAGTCAAGACCAGAGGCAAATGAATGTACCATTCCTTGCTTATTTGCTCCCATCTAGTTTTCTCTAGCCTTCTAGAGCCCAGAACCCAGTGCCTAGGGAGTGGTGCTGCTCACAGTGAGCTGCATCTTACCACATTAAGTAAGAGTCAAGACAAACTCTCCATAGACATGTGACAGGACAACATGGTGGAGTATTCCCTCCTTAAAACTCTCTCTTCCCAAGTGATTCTAGGACTGTCAAGTTAACAATTAAAACTAACCTGCGTATCATGGGAGCCAGAGTATATTATACCTGTTCAGACAGGGCAAGTCTTCAAATTTACCACCTTTTCTTAGAATTGTCTTAGAAGTTTTTTGTTTTTTTTTTAAATTAAAATTTAAATTTTTTTTTAAAATCTGTAATATTAATATAATCATGTCTGTTTTGTGGCTATTCAAAGGGAATTGCCTAGAATGCGCTTAAACCTCTGGCTTGATGTAAGTATTATGTTGTACTTTAAGTTATTGTGCTAGTTTGTCTGTAGTTCATGGAAATAATGCATTAAAATATCAAAAATTTCTATATTTGATCATCTTTCCATTCCTGGAGACTGAGCCTACAGAGAGTCCTCAACCAATTCCTGTATTTCAATATTTGTTTCAGGAACTGGATCTGTGGCTTGACTAGCACACGAGACACCAGATCCAATCATTAGTGCTGAAAAAAAAGATATTTCTGATTATTGCATCAATTTTCTCCTGACTTTTGCATTCAATGTATTTTGTATTTTAAATGTGGAAAAAATGTTAGACACATAATGTTAAGAAAGTTTTATCTTTTTCTATACTCTAGAATTGTGGGAATTTTATTAAAAAGCAAATTTTCCCAAATTATTTGTTCAAGGATGGCTTTTGAACCAGAAAATGCTTTAAAGTTTTTACAAGATTCCGTGGTAGGTTCTTGTTTTAGCTGCTGCTTCTTCTGGTTCCTTCTTTTCCTCTTCTCCTTCTTCCTCTTCCTCCTCCTCCTCTTCCTCTTCTCCTTCCTCTTCTTCTTGTTCCTCCTCCTCCTCCTCCTCCTCCTCCTCCTCCTCCTCCTTCTCCTCCTCCTTCTCCTCCTCCTCCTCCTCCTGTTCTTCTACAGACCAGTTGGTTTATTTGTTGTTTCTCTTTCTTCTTCTGTCAATTTTGGATACTTTATATTATATTTAAAGACTGATCTTTTGTTTAAAATGGCAGAGTAGAATATAGTATTCTCTTAGATTTTTAGAAGTTTTATGTCTGTACTCCTCTATCCTGTTCTTGGTTTTTAGCATGTAATTCTGAGATTTAATTCACAACTGTTGTGAACTCCTCAGGGATTGAGTTTCTATGTGTGTGTGTGTGTGTGTGTGCGTGTGTGTGTGTGAGAGAGAGAGACAGACAGACAGACAGACATTAACATGCCAGGATATGCATGAAGATGTTAGAGAGCACCTTGGCAACTTAGGGGAGTTGGTTCTCTCCTTATCCACAGGTTTCTCGGGATCAAACTCAGGCTACCAGGTTTGAAGACAAGCCTGGGCCACTTAACTGCGCTCTCCCAGTGGCCCTGCAGCTGTTTTCCCCCTTGACTTCCGAAGCATAACCTCACTCTGATGGACTTCCTCGGTGGGATGTTTACAATACTGCCACTAGCCAGTCATGGGCACTCAGTGTAAAGGCTGATTGGTACCTGCTTTCTTTTAGAAGCGTTGAGCTTTCTGTGACTAACAATCACGTATTTGCGTCCCAGCTCTACCACCAACACCACTGTAACTGTCAACTTTTCCCTTAAACAGCTCTGACCTGATGGCGAGGATATGATCCAAGGACAGCGGCTGTCAGAACGGCGTGGCTGGCCGCTGTCACGGTCGAGCATAACTTGATGGTCCTCTCGGGGTCCTGTTTTGTAGTCGTGGCCATGAATAGATGAGTGAGACAAATTGAACACATTGAAGTGTTCTGGTCATAATGTTTGGAGAACTGTTCAGCTATTGGAGGAACCTATTTATCTGAGCAAAGGACGCTACAGACACTTAGAGAAAGCGAAACAGCCACACAGCTCAGTTAATCTGCCTCAAATCCTAGTCATAGAATTTGTTCTCATGCTTGCCACTCCTACCAGTGTGGCCTCCAGAGTTTTTTGGATGTCTTTTGTTAAAAATCAGGCTTACAGTTATTTTTAGAGGGAGCTGGCCATCTCTAGGACAGGGGTTCATCTCCTTCCCTTTGTGAGGGAAGACTAATAGTGATCAGGTGGATCTGTTCTGGAAGGGATCTCTAATGAAGGACATGCTGAATCACAGCGACAGCAGGCCAGGTGTAGCTCTGCTTTCTTACAGACATCACATGAAGTGAGATTTCAGGCCATAAGCGTAAGTCAAGCGTCTGTTAGATTGTTCTGCTTGCGTTCATCTTGGTCCATCCAATGATGCAATCTCAAAGTACCGTGTATCCAAGAGTGCACTCTACAACTACAAAACATAATGAAGTTCAAACCCTGCATCAGACCTTGAAGGGCTCCTCTAGATTCTTTCCCTTCATAGTTCTTCAGTACTTCTCAACCATGTGAAGTCACTGTAGAAGTCCCCAGAAGACCTGGAATTCCCATCGGCTGGTGTGTCCACACTCTCTGATTGCTGCTTTGGACAGTCCCTGGGAATAGGATGACACAGTCTGCTCCTGAGTGTTTTGTATAAATCCAGAACCTTCCAAGCAGAATCAGAAGTTTCCCGTGATATCTTTAATATCAAACTTCTCTGCTCTGGACTGCCTCTGGGTGGGAGCTGATGGCAGGTCCTTAGCTGGCTGCCAGTATGGAAGTAGGGACCTCAGGCCCACAATCGCAAAGAACTCTATATTGCCAGCCCAGAGAGAGCTCAGACTCTCAGATGCATTCGCAGTCCAGCTAAACCTTGAGTTGGGTCTGATGAGACCCTAAACAAGGAAAGGGTTGAGCCAACCCAAGCCCCAGGAACTGTGAGATCATAACTGTGGGTTTCCTGAGCTGCTAAGATTAATGTGTGGGCGTTTGCTGTGCGGTAGTAGATGGTTAAAGCAGCCCCTTGTTCTGTTGCACCCCCTTTTCCTGATCACCGTTTGCTTAGTGCAATTCACATTGCACGTCTCCTCCTCCAGGGCTCGGTTCTCGCCCTTGGCTTCCTCTTCCACGCGGAAAGGGGATGGCTGTTGTGTTCTAAAATCATCTCCAACATTTGGCTTTTTGACTCCTTTGATTATATTTATTCATAACCTGACTCACATTCTCGTTTGTATCTTAAAAATCAAATACAACTATAAACATTTTACGTGTTAATTATTTTTAAAAATCTTCATAATTTATGATTTATGAGAATGTAATTTTGAAGGAATGAATAAACTCTACCACTTGGATTGGATCTTGACACTATCATTAATTAAACTGTGTTAGTTCTCTAATTAAGCTTTAACTCCAGTGGCTCGTGAGGGTGGTCTTAGATGGCGCACCGGGAGGGTCCTCTCTCAGCTGATCAAGATGCTCTTTTACGTCTATAGTTCTGATGCCAGTATACTTCGTGTCTTATCAAAGAACATGACACATGGGCGCAGCACGCACGCTTTTAGTAGCAGAATTGGACACCAGAGAGACAATGGCAGGTCCGAATGATGAATCTGTGTTAACTTTTAACTGGAGCAGGTAGAGCGATCTATTGTGTTTTCTTAGAGAACTGTGTCCAGGACCTCCTCAGATACAACAGATACTTGAACATGTCTCAAGACCTTTATGAAAATCCACATGTAATTTGGCTATAACTACATATGTCTTATATCCTTCCAATTACGTCTAGATGACTGGTAATGGTTAATATAGGATGGTATGTAGAGCGTTCTCACCCTTTATTTCTTTAGGGGATAACAGAAGGGGAAACTCTATACATATTCTGTAGAGATACCGTTTTATTTCAAATATCATTGATCCTTGGATACAGAGGGCTAAGTCTTCTTAAGGTTTTTTTAAAGACAATCTGGAAGCTAAAAATGAAGAGAGAGAGTGCATGCAAAAATATGTAGATGAGTTGTTTACAAGCCGGTGTAAATCGGATGAATAACGAGTTCTGTGGCAGAGTTTATTTGAACTATATAGTCAGTTTTAGTCTGCATTTATTGAACTGCTGTGCCAGAACAAAAATTAAATCCCTTTCTTTCTTCCATGTGGGTGACACCTCCCTTGTAGGGTTGGGAATTTCTGGGTGCTTCCCCAAATAGGGTCATGGTCAAGTAGGTATAGACAGAGAACAGATTGGCAATGGTGTGTGTCGTGGAGCATCTGAGCTGGCTGTTTAGACCGCAGAAGAAAACGTATCTGACCGTCTTACTCCTGACTTCAGAGAACGCATTCGCTCAGGAAGCAGAATCGCTTTATTAGAAGAAGTCGCTAGCATGTAATTGACAGCAGAGCAGACTGAGTTGTCACTGTGAATTACTGAGCCCATGATCATTGGCAAGTACAAATAGAAGTCTATGTGAAGGAAACAGACTTGTGCTTGGCTGGCCACAGGGACTACTGAATGACTGAAAGAGACCAACGCACATAGAAGCCAGAAAGCCCCCTTGAAGCTTAACAATGGAGACACACGTAGGTGAGGTTCAGTAGAGTAGAAGAGAGTCAAGACGAGGGCTCAGCAACACAATAAGCTGTCCAGCGCTGGGGTAGGTATGGAATGCTGCTCCTGTAGAGGGGAGCCACTGTTGAGATAGGCCCCAGGTCCTGACCCTGGGCTACTGCACCTGCTGTGGCATCCGCCCATATCTGGGAAGAGCCCTGGACCAGGGACTGACTGATGCTGCCATATCAGCGCTCAGTCTCCGTGGCTATATGTGGGATGGCCTGAGTGCATCATACTGCCCAGCTCTGTGAGGCTCAGCCTATAGACTTCTCACTCCATAACACTGCTTGCCACTACTCTGGCCCAGCTTGCTTCCCTCTCTCCCCCAAGACTTTCTCCAAGTCACTCAGGCTTTGTACCTGGGAGTCCCTGCATGAGACATGCCTTTGGTTCCCGGGGGAGGAACGTGTTATAACCAGTCCCTTTCTCTGACGTCAACGTCTTCTTTCTCTTCTGAAGTGGGTTAACATGTCATGCCTCAGTTCTTTACCCTGAGATCTGTGTGTCAGCTGCATCCCCACGGAGCTCAGATTTTCTTCTTGTTTCTTTCAGGGTCCTCTCCAACAGCATTGGAGAGATGCTCTCTCTACCCAGCATCAGTGACTCCACAGAACTTGTAGCCTCAGTTTATCGTTTAAGAAGGAGTGAGCCTGGGAACGTGTGTGTCCCCGTACACTCTTATTTGCACAAACACATGCATGCACACATGCTCGTACACATACACACACCTTTTTGTTTCCTTTCTCATGGAGATAAAAATGGTTTGCGTCCTACCCCAAGTAGCGCAGTGTTCCTGGGACTCAGCAGAGAAACAGGAAGTGCATTCAGTGCCCGCCTACTTGCCTCTAAAGGCTGCATGTCTGCCTTATATTCCCGCTCCTCTGTTTCTCTATGCAGAAGTCTTTCTCACGGTGGTCACATGGCTGACTATCGACTGAGTGAGGTGGCAGTAGGAGAGGAGATGACAAAACAGGCTGGCTCCCGGCTTGGGAATCCAGACTGCGGATGGCTTCGCTCCTGGATCTGGAGTTCATCTGGATCTTTATCGGTCATAGTCACTCCCCGTATGAATTAAGCATCGCCACGCACCCCCCCTCCCAGGGATGCGCTCATGAAGATGAGTGCGACTGTGTAACTGAGGGTATCTTGAGAACGATGAAAGAGGAGGTATTAGTCATCTATGGCATTCGGATGCTTGCAAGGTGGAAGCCGAGCCGAGGCGTGAATGCGAGTGAAAGCTACCGGAGGTGGAGGTGTTCCTGTCACCCTTGAGGCACCAGCTTCTGGGAGAGTTTAAGGGATGTGTGCGTTCCCTGCTGGGGACTTTGTACTCTGGGCCTGACACAGGCTTCGTTTTTCTCTGTCACTGGGCCTAGGGATCTTGATGAAATCCAGAGATACCGCAAAGATCTCCATGGCTTTTTGTGCTTATGGAAGAAAAGGCCCTGCTCTTGAGTTACGCTGGGACCGAAGAACAGAATTCCTTTCCAGTCAGCTCCGCGACAGTGCAACGTAGGCTGGTGCTTTCCAAGGCTTCACTGCCCCAGGCTGACTCTAGAATGGGGAACGTGAGTCTGTTTTCAGCATCGAGTAGCTTCTCAGAACAAAACATCCCCCCTGCCCCGCCCGCGAGAAGCTCTGAGAGCAGTCAGAGAAGCTGGACCAGGTGGATAGATGTGGGTTATCTCCCAGGAGTCACAGATGCTCTGAACACTGAGGCATGCTATTGTTTTTGATGTCTGGCTCCCAGAGTGACGCTCCAAGCCACTTGTCACTCCAGTCTTCCAGTCACTCACATCAATCTGTTTGTTTGAACTAGAAACCTCTGTGTGCATTCATCTACATCTGTGACTTTATATCTGCAAGTCTGGACATAATCGGTATCTTCTATGTGAATATTGGAGAGGAACTGACCTTGGAGCTCTGCCTCTTTCTTATGCCCTGGATGAAGCTTGTCTTGCTTATGGTTCTGCACTTGCACACTGCACTGTTCTTCCCCAGGGGAACGCACGCGTCCTCACATTCCCTCCCACACTGGGCTTTCCTTACTGGGATTCCACCTCTCACAGTTCTTCCTTCTTCAGTCTGGTCATCCTTTCCTGTAAAAAAAATGGGTGTCTCTCCTATGTCTTTTCACATTAATGGTCACCAGGAAGCACAGAGCCTAGTACCTAACTCCATGTGTGTTCTGGTGGTTATTGAAACTACTTTCTCTTGCCTCCTTTTTTTCAAACAAAAATTCTGTTCTCTCGTGACTCACCCGGGGGGGTACATCTCATCCCTTTCTTAGTATTAAGTTTTATTTTACTTCTGTTGTAGTTCCCACTTCCCTGACCTCTGCTCTCAGGGGCACATTTAATGATTATGATGTGTATGAGCACTTACGTCAGGTTGTTATTTCTCTCATCTTGGGCTACAATTGATGTCTACTTTGGTGGAAGGGAATGAATTATACCATGGCCTGGTCATTACTCCCCACGACAGCTTGGAGAAACTGGGCAGTGGAGGCTGGTGTCACTGCAGCATGGGCTTTTGGTTTGTCTTGGTCACATGACTCTCTGTGTCTTACCTTACTCTTCTAGTTCTTTGGGGACTGATTTTGTTTGAAGTGTTTGCGAGGTCTAGGTATAGCTGGGTTCTAACTGCTGTCATCATGGAGACATGAGAACCCCTGATTAATCCTTTGGTTCCAGGCAGTACATATGCCCATCTTACCAAGACTTTCAAAGCTCCTCTGGGCCAGTTAGGGAGAGAAGACACATTCATCTCCACATAAGCATGCTCAGAGTCCTGGGTTGGGTGTGATTCTCTGTTACCTATTTCTTTCTGACCACGACTCATTGGACCATATTACCCTGGACCTACCAGCCCTTCATGGCCGCCTTTCCTTTATTATTTCCCCCTGTGTTTCTATGTACGCCATTCTTTCCTCCCCCTTTTTAAGAATAAAATTAAGATCACCTGGTTTATCCGCATTCAGAGTCATGCTAACAGGGAGCAGATGATCCTAGAGAACTCTGAATTGGCCTCAGGTTGAAGCATGAGAAAGCAGAGGTAGACTCAGGAAGTCTAGCCCAGACACCTAAGAAAGCATATGATCTTTGAATTTCAGAGCTGCCACCCTCTGGCCTCTGGTTAGAGCTGGTTAGAGGGATCCAGTTCAAGGGAGGCAAAGCCGCCATCAGGGCTCCACAGTCAATGTGGTGAACTTTGGACTTCTGTCCAGAGTCTATCCCAGCACGGATGATCTACACGGGTCTAAGTCTGGCTTGTGAGGGAAGTGCCAGAAGGAATACTGACACGGGACATAGTGAAGAAGAACTGCTCTTGGGTCAAACTGGGTAGATTCTAGCATTACTGAAGCCAAGGGCTTACCTTGTATTGCATTAGTGACTTAGAACAAGACACCTTTAATCTCATGGTTCTGAAGGTCAGAAGTCAGAAAGGAGTGTCACGGAACTAAAGTGCAAGTGTCTGTCGATGTCACTTCTTCCTGAGAGTCCAGGGGAGTGTCTGTTTCCTTGTCGGCTTCTAGACTGACATGTTGTGCCGTAGGAGGTTTTGGGAAAATCGGAAGAGAAAGGCCAGTACAGGGTTCTTAGCTCCTATACCTGTTAGAATACATCTCACCTACCCAACTCACGAACTCTGTTTTCCGTCAAATGACTGCTCTGCCTCTGACCTTCCTGTGTTCTGCTTAGAAGGAACCTCTGTCGTGATGCTGACTGTGCCACATGATCGGGACTAACTTCATGGAAAGACCCTTCCCTTGATGCCTTGATAAAGTCACCTTAGATAATGTAGCCACACGTTATGAGGTTGGGACATGGTCATGGGGGAAGGTGTTGTTTACACACAAAGCTACAATTGTAATCCCCATTTTTTTGATGAGGAAAATATAACCTGCTTACCTCGCTGGAACAGGAATATGCTAGACACACACATGTGTTGCTGCCTTTGGCTGTCAGACTACGGAAACAATGGACCCCAACAAATCAAAAACTCCTGCTGGATAAATACTGAAGCCTGAACTAGTCAGCAAAGAACTCTTCCAGAAAGATCCTTTGCACGGTGCTGACAAATGACTGTCAGGCCGCCTTGCAGGAGAGACTGGAGCCTAGACACAGATAGGTAGACCACACCTTGGCAGAGACTACTTAGCTACGCACACTAAATCTAAAGCTCATGTCCAGACCCCAAAGATGAACTTGGAGGTTACTGGATCTCTTTGTCTTCCTGATATAGCTCCATTTTATAACACACACACACCCCTTTTCTGAGTGTTACTATTGCTTATTAGTTGAATTAGCTTACTGAGGATGGTGGCTGAACCTGGCTTATTGGGGCTATCAGAGCTCAGATGCTGGTCCCAGTTACTCTGGTAACAAAACTGAGATTCATAGAGACTAGAGAGTGCACATTAAGTTTGTTATTATTGAGGAGCAGAGCCCTTCACTCTTTAACACGATCTATGGAACAGAGAAAAGGTGAGAAATAAGGACTATAACTGAACTCAAATATTATATAATGGTTTTTATATTTTATATATATTTATTATATATAAATATTTAAATAAATATATAAATATATTTATTATATATATTATATTTTTATTTTATATTTTTCAAGGAAGCCTATGGTGTGTTATAAAATCTGACTCTTTATAAAGAACATGGAGATTATAAAAAATTTAAAAACATACCACTTTTTCACAGTTCTAACAAATTCCAGGACTATAATAAGCCACCATCCAGTGTTAGTTATCCAGATATCTTCTGTGAACTGATAATTTAATTTTCAAAGCTTAAGTCGGCCTCAATACATTTGCACCCATTGGCAGTGGGTGGCCGCTCTATATGCAGGAGAAATGTAAAGTTTTTAAAGCTTCATGCCATTGCTTTTCCATTTTTGAAAGTCAGTTATCACATTTCTTCAAAACTGCCAGTTGACTATTTCAGAGTCCTGTTCATGAAGCCCCTCGTATGAAGTAGGTTTCGACACCCCAGCGTCTGCATGAGCGTCTATGGGAAATTCCCTCGGTTTTCAGTTTTCTTGTAGACGATGGTTCCAAGAACTGTACTTGGCATGGCACATACTTCCAGCAACGCTGAATAGGGAAGGAGGTCCCTGGCCTTTTTTAAATGGTATGCCTGTGTACCCGTACCCTCTTGACATGGAATCGTGGGACTACTAGACAGACCAGCCGCCTGCCAGAAGTAACTAAGTTTAAGCTGTATCTTGACTTGAGGTACAAACATTCCCTTTCACCTTGACTTGTTGATCAAGGCCAGTATAGACAGACTGATTAACCAGACCTGCTTTCTTCATTCTCTCTGCCTCTCTTCCTGTCCTCCGTTTGACTCCTTTTACTTCTGAATACACTGTTGCAGAAGTTTATTTTCAGTTATGTTTAAAATGGCTGTTTTGTGCATTGTTGGGCGAAGGGCTGCCTAGGCCTTGGCATTTTCTATTGTCTTACAGGTGCAGGTGTAGGCTTTGTGTACATGATTCCTCATGATCTGCACGTGCTGTCAGTAAGACACTCGAGGACGTTAGGGATCAGTAAAAATCCCTGAGATGAGAGACTTGGGGTTCCACTATCCAGGATGGCATTTGCCATGACAGATGGTTCCCTCTGCTGAGGTCTGGTAGGGTGTGGACCTATGGGAATGTCTCTTTGTCTTCTTTGCTAAGCAGATGCAGTAAGTGAACATCGACGATACACTTTACATGTTATAGCATATATGTCAGATATGGAGCTCAGTAAGACGTGAACACCCAGTTTAGAATATTGCCAGTGTGATACCACTTGAGTACATTCCTCCTTGATCCTGTCCTGGAACTTTTTAACTCAATGTTTAACTCAATGTTTACTTCTATTTGGTTCCTTGAGTTATGTGATCTCCATGATATTCTTTAATGTGGCTTGTCTGTGGACCTTACAATATTGGAAACATTCTGTCCATGCTCTTCTGCCACTTGCATTTTTCACTCATATTCAAATGTCTAAGATGTACCCGCCAGCATCGGAAGCATGTGCCAACCGGCCATGTCTATTCTGGGTTCTGTTGCGAAGGTAGACCAGTGTGTTCTTTTGTGTGTGGACTCCGGTTAGTTCTTGTCTCCGGGAGTCTATTCCATTGGTTTCTTATTGCAAAAAAAGACACTGCTGTGGGTTTTCTTACTCCTGTATAGTGTTTGTGAGGCATATTGAGTAAGTTTCTCTAGGAGTGGAATTGATGAATCAGAGGGTGAATGCACTCTCTGTTAGGTAATTCAAAATTCATGTCTCAAAGTGGTTAAGCCAGTTGACACTCCCTCTGGCAGAGCCCTGGAGCTCTGCTGCTGGGAGTCCTCACAATGTCGGGGGCTATTTTATCCACCCATGGTGTGCCCTAGCTGCTGCCTTACTTTCTAATGTGCACCGACATCTTTCCTGTCTTTGGCTGGTGCTCCCCATCTTGTGAATTATTGTCCAGATCCTCACACACATTTCTCTCCATTCACAGTAGTTGTAAGAGTGTGTTGAGGGGAAACAGGGAGGGGAGGGGTCAGACAGACACACTGACTATTTTGTCTCTTTTAAGTGTTGCAGATGCCTCTTAATTTTGTGGCTTATCAATTACAGTATCTTAAAGGGACTATGTATTCTTTTGTTTTCTTTGGGGAAGTTTTATGATTTTGACAACGAGTGGCTGGGTGTAATCTATAATTGTTTGTAAATGTTTAAGGAGATGGGGCCGGAGGTGGCTAAGCAGTTCGTGCTTACTGCTCTTGGAGAGGTCCCAGGTTTGGCTTTCAGCACCCACATCAGGAGGCTCACAACTGCCTGTAACTCCAGTTCCAGGAGACCCAACACCCTGTGACCTACATGGGCACCTGCATGCACGAGGCACACCTAAATTCACACGAGTACGCACACAAACCTAAAAATAAATAAATCTTCTTAAAAATTGTAGAATGTAGATAACACTTGTTTAATGAATCTCTTTTCTCGTTATGATTTCTGGACAACTGTACAGCCATGCACTGTGGAGAATTCTTTATTCCTTTGGCCTAGACAGCTTTGTTGAGACTGATGTGGTCTTGTGCATCTGGAGCCCCGTTGCCACGGTGAACTTTGGATTTTGGATGCCTAAGAGGTATGCATGTTGAGGTCTACACTGTGCATGCCCTTGTGAATGTATGTGGTGTATTATTGTGTCACTACCACGCTGGCTGCAGGGCAGACCTGTCAGAAACCTCTCCTGCAGAATCCAGTCTGCCCAGACTTACTGTCATACAGACAGTTTCCTTTACATATCTCATTTATAGATTTGGTTTAAGAAATCCTCTACTCTATGTTCAATGTTAAGTTTGAAGATTTCGTCTCATCGTAAGTGGACCGTTAGTCCGGAAATGATTTGGGGGTCACGCGGCGTGAGGTTGGATCTGATTTTGTGATTCCCGCATGGAAAATGGCTGCACGAGCCTAACAAAGCTGTGCCGCCGAGGCGCTCGCCAGCGGCCGTGTTCTCTGTAAGATTGCTTTTGGTCTTTGAATTTATATTTCACCGAATAATGTGTTCCTTCTGGGTCAGCACCTCATGCTTTCCCATCCCCATCTTCTATTCGTTCCACTCTTCAGACTTTCTCTTTCACTCCGTAGTCCCCTTTGGCCCCACGCCCACCAGCGCCTCGAGGTCGTGGAGACCATAGTGGACGGACAGGAAGACAAACAGCCACGTCACTTGCTTCTCATACCTTCTTCCCGTAGCTCACGCTGACGCAGGAAAAATCCCCTCAACACAAGGAATGTGCCCGTTTCTCTTTTCTGCTTTTTCTCTGTATTTTCTCATTTTTGTCTTTTTATCCCTCTGTTAACTAAAGTTGTTCTCCCTTGAAGCTGCTGCCAGCCAGGTCTCCTCCAGACCCACACCCTGACCCTCCTGATTAGAGTTTTTCTTGTGAGAATTTAGTATTTTATTTCTCTAAATTTTACTGAACTCATTTTTGCCCACTTTTTCAGACAGTCTGGAAACATTACAATATGTCAGCGAGCCACAACCAGTCTACAGTCTTCTCTGTCTCCATCCTGTCAACGAAATTGAGATGAGAGAAGGCTCAATGACATCTTTCTACACATCATCTGACGATTGGCCTTGTTTAACTAATTACCGATTGTTCAGTCTAGCTACTCATAGCTGTCATTCAGGGCATATTCTACCCTCTAACCTCAACAATATCGAGCAGGACAATAGCAAGCACCTTGGTAAAGCAGACCTCTGATGTCATTGTCATACCGTATCACTCCAGCTTATGTGTTCGCTGGGCTCAGAGGGTCTGAGAGAACAGTTTAGGGCGCGGTTATTCAGGAGGCTCACAGTTTCAGAAGGTCCATCCTGGCTGGCTCCATTGTCCCTGGGCATCTAGTGAGACAGGCAAGACACCATGCAGCAAGCTCGTGTGGAGTAAGAGGCTGTTCACCGGAGAAAGGAAAGGGCCAGGGACCCCACGTGACCTTCAATGGAACGCTTCTTGTCACCCACTTCCCTCAGCCAGGCCACACCTCCTAAAGTATGGACACCCTTCCATAATCACACCACCACACGTGTGTATTCAAACCGTGATAGAGACCTCAGTAAATAAACTGATGTGAAACCCAGCATGTCTGTCCTGTCACGTGTTAAGTGTCACACCGCATGGGTCTACGTGTATTTAAATCTCCTCCCCAGCTCTTATCGACTCCTTCATCATTTTCTTTTCCTAGCACTGGTAACGGAAGTTAGATGTGATTTCATTGTGGTTTCTATGGGAATGACATCTACATTTGTCCCTCACTGTGCCGGATCCCTCTTTTGATTGGCAGCGTAAAATATGTTTTTCTCATATACAAAAAGAGTTTTCTTGTTGTTTGCCTCTCTCCATCAATCCTGGAGTTCTCACGAGTTTAGAGACGTGAGTACATTTAGGTGCGTCTTTCCAATCTGCTCCTTGTAAAGGCTTATCTGCTTCGGGTCTCTCCTTTGCACTTTGAAGATCATTCTTCAGAAAGAAACAGGGAGAAGAAACCATTTTCATCCCTCTCCATCATGTGCTAGTGTCTGGCCGGGGCCATCCGTCTGTCCAGTCCTTACTGTTCGTTTTGCCCTGCATGTAACCAACGCTTCATTTTGGTATGCTCAGCATTTTCATTGAAATCTTTTGCTCACCCTCTTCTGCGGCTTTATTGATGTCATCCTGATATTTAATCATTATGAAGATAACCAAATTGGGCTGGGAAAGTTCAAAAGGCATGTCAAGACCTGGTGAAGATGAGCCTTGAACAAACACCGGCACTGCTGATGGCATTAGCACATGGTTCTCTTCAGAAGGAAGCGGGACAGTGGTAGGTCTGGTCCCTTGAGCTAACAACAACAGTGAACTCTGTACAACACCTCTGTTATGGGCCAGACTCTTTAGCATCTCACAGATGGCTCTGAGGCACAGTCTAGGCCTCTGACCAGTAGCTCTGTCTGACATGTTGGCCGCCAGTGTCTGTCCCAAGCCAAGCACACAGTAGATGCGAGATAAAGACTTGTTTATTGGCAGAATGAGGTCGAAGCCTAGGATGAGAGAGAGAGAGATTAACTCACTTCATCTATGAGTGAGGACAGCTGAACATGTGGATTTAGATTTTCATATTACCTGTGGCTAAATTTGACATTTTTTGATTGAAGATTATGCCCACCTGGATCCTCGGGGAACCTTTAGTGGTGGAAATTTGGCATATTCTTTTTGGATAACACAATGTTTCAACTGGTGGAAGACACATGAGCGAGGGGGAAAACGTGAACCTTCCTCGTTTGAACTGAAAGGAAATAGTGTGCCTTTCCCAATTTAAACCTATTTCTGGTATTTGGGGTGGAGGGGAGGATCTTCATGAAGAAAGAGGGCTAACCAAGTCTTCACGGCCAGAGAGCCTGTAGTACTCATTTGGAATTTGAATTCAAATATCCCAGAAAAGGACCTATGATATAGTCTTGTGGGTATCAGTTCCTTGAGCCATTTTAATCCCTCGTTAGTTTGCTGCAAACTTAAAATAGGATGCAAAAATTGTTCAACAACTTTCTTCTTAAAGATATTTTTCTTTAATTTTTGGTATTATAATACAATTACATCATTCCCCCTTTCCGTTTCCTCCCCGCCCCTCCCCCCAGCCCTCCCGTATACCCCTCCTGCCCTCTTTCCAATCCGTGGCCTCTTTCTTTCATTAATTATTGTTACATGATTATTGTTACATCATATTGTTTATTCCTAAATATAGCCTTCTCAGTTTGTATGATGCTGCTTGTATGCATATGTTGGCCATTTGGTATTGGACAGCCACTCGGTATGCTCTACCCCAGGGAAGATCGTTTCTCCCACTCCCAGCAATCCTTAGTTTCTCCGTGTGGGTTGAGGGCTTGTGGAATCTCCTCTGTCTGCTTTGGATTCTCTGTTGCCGTTGTTCCTTGTTCTGCTCATGTTTAGGCGGCTGCGCTGGTGAGACTATGGGTAAACGACTCTCTTGTGAGGTTGTCCAGTGATTCTCTGTCCTCTTGGAAACAGGCCTGGCAACACGGTGCATGAATCGTCATCGCTCCTCACATTATTGTTTTCTGTACGGATGTCTGTCTCACTACTCACGCTTGCTAAACACCCATTCAAGCTGAGGCCCTTTTTTTTTTTTGCTTATAAGAGTCAAACACCGATGTGAACAATGGTAACTGGCTACCTGCTGGAAGTCACAGAACCAGCTCCAGGACAAGGATTGCTATTTTTGATCACAGAACTGAGGAGCTTAATTCAGTTAAAACGGGAGGAAGTTGTCAAGAGAGGGTTGTTGAAAGTTCATGCTAAATTTGCTCAGAACCAGATTGTGTTCATTAATATTTATACATCTACGGTTGAGAAGGGGCAATTATGCTTCTTTAAAAACACTGGGTATTCATTCTCCATGGGCCATGCAGCCTTCTGATTAGGGAAGGTGGGTTCCATTGTGGCTCAGTGGAGATACAGATGGGAACCATCTGGAGCCTCATCTTCCTTTGTCGGAAGGCTTGTCCTGTCTCTCACATGTCAGTGATGAATGGAGAGATTTCAAACTCCAGCTGAAAATGCAGTTTGGATCCCTCAGCTAGCCGACAGGTTTTTGGCAAGCATCGGTGGGCTTAATATTTTAAAGAAACCACCAATCATTTGATTTTGTTGGTTGGGGCCTGTTGTTCTAGATGGTGTTTTTGATTTGTATGTCGGGCGCTGGCTTTGTTTTCGACTGGTAAGCGTATTCCACACGGGTATATTTTCTTTTACGTGGTGTAAATCATAGGAATGAAAGTGGGAGTTCTATCTGATAAGATGATCCAAATGCTGCGAGATTATTTTAATCATCGTCTGCGTTAATCATGATTCATACTACGTTCAGGCCACAAATTTCCCTGCTCCTCAGTGCAGAGCATAAATCAGAGAACACGGAATTTAGTTAATCCTACTATAGACAATGACATTAAAAAAAAAAAAGTCAGTGTTCTGTTTTGTACAAGGAAGCTCTCACACCTGTCTGGGGTACCGGAGGCACCAGCACTTCACGCTTTACCTGCTGAGGATGAGCCTGGGCAGGAGCAAAACACTTGATTTCCCATGTTCGCTCTCCAGTCAGCACCCAGTCAGCCAAACACAGACTGCTTTTTCTGGTGCTCCACGCCCTGAAGCAAGCTGATGGGACCCTTCTTCAGAAATCTATGTCCGGAGTACAGACTCGGGCAGTGTCCGTACGGCTTCAGACACCAGTATCCTGGGCAGCAGTCACATTCCTGCCTGGGGTGTCTGTGCCTTTAAGAGAGTCTTCCATGTGCCAGCTCTTTCGGACATGCTGGTTATAGAGCTGATACCAAGCCTGCCAGGTGCCAGTGGATAGGTAGCGAGACATGAATCCTACCTAAGCCCGTATACCTACCTCCCCTCCGTCAGTCCTTAGAACCGTGCTCGCTGACTCTCATTTTCACAGATAAGAAAGGACCGCAGAGACGAGGGACTCACTCAGGTCACACAACTAACAGGTAGTGGAGGGGTAATTCAAATCCAGACCCGACAACTGTAGTCTTTCCTGTCGTCCACCCTGCTGGGCACGGTGACCATGCGAGGCAACACTGAGAGATGAAATTTCTGTCTTGATTTAGAGCATCTGCCCAACTGGTGCCTGGGACACAGGGATTCCTTCTTCTCTCTGTGCCTCTCTCTGTCTTTCTCTTTGTCTCTGTGTCTCTCTGTCTCTGTCTCTCTCTTTGTATCTCTCTGTCTCTGTGTCTCTTTGTCTCTGTCTCTCTCTGTCTCTCTCTCTTTGTCTCTGTCTTTGTCCCTCTTTTGTCTCTGTCTCTCTGTCTCTGTGTCTCTGTATCTCTGTCTCTCTCTATACTGGGTGGAAAATGCAGGTTTAAAAGGTTCTAAAACAATATAATTCCTTTTGTGTAAAATAAATTATATCAGAATGTTAATATTACTACAAAATAATGCTTGAATGATGACTTAGTGAAATCTGAGTTGTTTTTATTCTTTGTATTTTCCTTCTCAGCAAAGCACAACTGATGATGTATAGATGGGAATAAAACATGCTTACTCTTTTCTGAAGATTTGCCCCTACATTTTTCACAAACCTGTTAAAAAAAAATTAAGATATTTTTACAAGTAGAAAAAGACGAGCTCTAAGTGTAGGGACCTTCTTTACCAGAAGAAAAGCCACAGAATAGATTCCAGAAGCTTCCTCACGAGGTGGTCTCATGGTGGGACTGGCTGTGTGTGCTGTGGCCTGGGGCACCACTCAGAAGGCTCGGGTTGTGTACTGCTCTGCTGGCACCATCTTGAGATTAATTGGTTTTGAACCAGGCCCTGAATCTCCATTTGCTCATGGATTGCACAAATAGGTTACTAGTCCTGGGTGACAGCCAGGGAGCAAGAAGAGAAGAAAAGGGAGCTGACGTTTGCTGAGCACCTGCTATACAACAGGTGTGTACTCATGCCATTTTTATGAGTTATTACTCAGAACAACTCTATGACGCAAATAAAGTCAATGCACAAAGTTGCACAGTCGGGAAGATGTGAACTGGCGGCGGGGGGGGGGGGGGGGGGGGGCTGTGTTCTTTGATCCCCTCTACTTTATAGTTAAGATAATAAATACTGACTTCTCATGGAGGTATTATTTTGGGTATGTATCTCTTCTAAAATATATCAATCTGTATTTAAAGATATGCACTTTTAAAACAATGTACTTCACAATAACGTAAAGTTTGCTATCTTCCAAGTGGTCGCTGACCGAGGCTGATCTAATGAAAGATTCTCAAAGATGAGCTTACGTGTGTGACTGTGACCCAAAGTGATCTCAGAACCACTGTGCAAAAACCGTGCTGCCTGATTTTTATAAGCTAATCCTGCCAAGGTTCTTAGTTTTGTGACTAGCAGTCATTTCAAACTCTGGACGCCTGGCTTCTACTTTTGACTTGAAGCTTTGGTATGCCTTTTGGCTTCTTGAGTTTCAATTACAACCTGAGAGACAAATATCTGACACCTGCGGCGGCTGGGGCAGTCAGAAGATGGCCCTGGATTCCCTAGGGCTGGGGTTGTACAGCTGCCATGCGGATGCTGAGAGTCAAGCCCAGATCCCCTGCGAGAGCAACCAGTGCTCCTTCCTATAGAGCGATTGCTTCAGCCACTGGCTTTACATTTAGAAAATGTTTCTAAGGCATGGAGAGGAGGAATGGACCCCAGATATTGCAAGGTCTTGAAGGGCCTAGTTTTCTTACCTGCCCATGGGCTTTAGTATTTGCTCCCAGAAGCCAGAGCAGCTGGGCTAGGCTGCTGGTAAGCTGCGGGTAAGCTGGAGAGGTATAACAGGTAAGAGAGGAAGCTATAACTCACTCCATTGTCTAAGTATTTCTCAATCATTGATTAACTCTTCTGATCCCACCTCAATATCCTGTAAGCACATACTTGATGTTTGCGTCCTAGCTATTGCTCTGAGATTGATTGGAAATGCCTTCTCCCTTGTGGGTCTGAGCTCTGTTGACGAGAATGTGGCATTTGATCCATGGTGTCCGTCCTGGGCAGTGAAAGTTGTGGAGGTGGTGATAGATGAGGCTCCTATCCCTCCGATTTGCCAGCCCCTAGCATTGCCAATAAATACTTCTTTGATGACTGCGCATCATTATCGTAGGTGTTAGATTTGCTGTACCCGTGAGGCTTCGGAGGGTACCATACCAGAAGTTTTGCTAAGCAGCGTCTAGAGCAGCAGCTCTCAACCTATGGGACACGACCCCTTTGGGGGTTGAACAGCCCTTTCCCAGGGGTCTCCTAAGACTATCTGCACATCAGACATTTACATCAGGATTCATAACAGTAGCACAATTAGGAAGTAGCAACAAAGACAATTTTACGGTTGGGGCTCACCGTAGCGTGAGGAACTTGTATTAAAGGGCCGCAGCAATTGAGAGGTCTAGAGGGTTAGGGTAGCGGCAGACCAGTTTCCTACTACATTCAGTGAGCTGAGCTTGATCTCTAGTGATGCTGAAAATATTAGAAAAGGAAAGCAAGAAAGAGAAAATCGTTCCTGAGTGATTTAGAGCACCACCCTACTTGAAGGGAAAATTCGGTCTTTCTCTCGATTTCTCTGAGTGCCCCTCACAGAATCTCCCCACTGGGATCACCTAGTAAAACAGTACAGTACAGGTCCTATCCGAAACTCATTAAAAAATTATCTGGAGGCTAACGCCCAATAATCTGTATTTTCACACATAATTGGCGTGTGTGTGTGTGTGTGTGTGTGTGTATGTGTGTGTGCGCGCGCACGTGTGTAATTTGAAATGGGAGAACCATTGCTTACAACGTTTTAGTGTGAAAAACTACATCTTCAAATTGGCAGTGTTTCCACTGAACTTACGATTTCAAGAGCGAGCATCGCTTTTCAATAAAATAAAAAAATTAAATAAATTATTTTTTAAAAAAAAGATTGGGGATCAATACAACGCAAGGACAAATTAAAAACATGTTTTTGAACATTTCACGGGCAGAGGTTACTCAACAAACAGGTACCACAAATCAGGTTCTGGGAAGATGGGGTTTTCATCCCTAAATACTTAGTCTCTGAGTGTACACAGCAAATGTGCAAACTCTAGGAGCAGATCCGTGTTGAAGCCTATAGTAGCTGAAGAACAGCCTCTGTTTTAAGCAATGACTGGCTCTGAGTGCTAAGTATACAGCACTAAGTATCTGCAGACAGGAACAAGGAAGGAAAGGGGGAAGATGGACAAGGTTTGGGGGGTGCATACAAAAGGGGGTCCAAGTCAGCCACACAAGAGCTGAAAAATATTTGGAACTGGCAGTATGCGGCATTGCCACTTGAGTAAGTAAATTATTTAATTCTAGAGCACTTTGACATCATTTACCAAGCTGGATGGTGCTGGGTGAACAAAGAAAACATACATGAAGTTTTGGCATCGAGCAAGCGTTCAGTGAAGGGCGTTTGTCGGGGCGAGGCCAGAGCTAGAATGGTTTTCTCTTTTCAAGTGTGGCTAATCAATATTGTTACTCTCCGCGGAGTCGTTTCTTGTTGAAGGCCTGGCTCACTCAGACCTAGGGAAAGCCTTGTTAGAACAGGAAGGTTAACAGCTTTTAGGGTTGACTTGCGTACCAGAGATCTTGCCAAACAAGGAGCCATTTTACTGGTCTCCGTAATGCCAGATAATCCCCAAATGTGGGTTCAGGAGCTAAGCGGTGCAACAGAAATGTTCTGTACCTGAATCTACCTCTTATGTGTCAGCATAAGGTCCTTACCCTCTAGAATTTATAAACAACAGACCAAAGGCCTTGGAAGGAAAGAGCCACCTCAGCTATGTCTCCAGAAATAGGGTGAGGGAGTTTTGTTGAAGAAAAATATATTTGACTTTGGTTTTAAGGAATGACTAAGAGGTGTTTATATGAATTCACTCACACACACACACACACACACACACACACACACACACACACTGTTTGGGGAGCCATGTCAGTCAAAGGGAAGAGCATGCAACTTAGGTAGATATCATACACCCAAGATTGAGTAAGAACTAATATTTCTTTCTTGGAATGCATCTGTGCACACACCATGGGCAGGTTGGTCCTTGGTGAAGAGGCCAGCCTGGTCTTCAGGGTATTAGTTGATTCTCCTTTGGCCTGTGGCAGTGAGAACAGCTTTGTTTAGAGGCAGGAAGGGCTGAATTCAGTGTTGTACCAGGCTTTCTTCCTGGTCTTTTAAAATCCAGGAGACAGACTCGGGCATTACTTCCAGGAGCTCCAGAGGAGAGGTCCGTAAGGAACAATATACTGGGCATGGATAGGCTGTTGTTCTTGTTTGCCTTAGGTCTTTAGTCTGTTTGCTCAAGTGTGTTTGCATGATTGCACACTGATATGTATTTAATGAATTTGCTCTTCAACAGCTATTGAATATGCTTTATTATCAGCCACAGCAGGATTAAGGGTGCATCCAACTAGATAAATCACTTGTTAATAGTGAGTGTTAGGCTTATAAATTGTAATGATTGGGGGAAGGGAAATATACATAATGTTCGTCTTTTGAACTCAGGAAATTACTTTTCCTTTCTGATACAAATGAAATCTGTTTTCTGATTAAACAGTATTATTGATTGAACTGAGTCCATGTTGAAAACTACCAAATTCTAGAGCCAAGATATGTCTCTTGGAGGCCTTTTTAATAGAAATCAACTCTACCTAGCTTCCTAAGTCTCATAATTTTAGTCCATTGTGAAGTTCAAATGGGTATCTCTTCAGAATGCAGATTCCTGGGGTCTCATAAGGACTAAATTCTGTATTTCAAGAGCAGGGCCTGCTAATCCATGTTTCAACAAGCCCAAGAGACTTTGATCCACGTGTCTAAGCATTAGAATTTGAGAAACTCCACTTTATACTCTCTGTACTAGATGGTTGGCTTGGGGTTGGTAAGCTTACCCGATGGGCTTGATGAGTTTAGAACTGGGGGTAGAGTTGTCTGAAGGTATCTGAAGGGAGAGTCCCTGGTGAACTCAAGATCTGCTCATGAACCACTGAGTTTTCTACACAGAATCAGGTTGCATATTACAGTAGCTCCAAGGGAGGCTAAGAAGCCTGAGCTCTAGTGCCTCGCGTTCCTTGTCGATCCCCCATTCCAAAAGAAGGGACACATAGGGGAAAGCAAGCCTAACCTACATTTACATGAGATGGTGTCATAAAGGTATTTTTTAAAAATGTGCCTCAAGGAAATTGACCTGGAATTTTGCAGTCGAGCTCTTGAATATCCCACGTAATTACGTTATGTCACAATGTCTCTGAAACCGTGTAGATTTCGAGTATTTCATGCCATGAGGGCTATACGTACGAGTGCGTACTTGTCGGGACAGGACTCGAGGCGATTGGTTCAGAAGTTAGTGACTGTGTGTCAGGTGGGTCTGTGGTGGAAAATCCCGCACAGTTCACTCTTGTTATTTAGTAAGGACTGTGTTGGTTTTTTTATTTTTTTTTAATACCTTTCTTACCCATTAGCATTGCGATGGCAGAAAGACGTGGAATTCTTGGAAATGTTTGAACTTTATATCTCTGCTCCCACTATTCTGGGCCTCTAGAATCCCTTAATTTGAAAGCTTTGTTTTATGGCTCCATGAGAATGTTTCCAAATTCCTTGGAGTTTAGATATTTGGACTACCAGCTTTCTATCAACATTGAAGTGTCGTTGAAGTGTCTTACAACACATCCCAATCAGTAACAGAACAGCTTCTACAGTCTTAAAAAACCAGGCCCTTCCTGGGGTGAGAAAATGGTTCCCTAACATTAGGCAAACCTTGAACACAGTGCCCTAAGCTGACCAGAGTCCATCCTTCAGGTTTCGGGGAACACGGATCCTTTCTGTGACTCTAGCCAGACAAGAACCTGGAAGGGCTGAGAGGTTTCACCACACTCACAAGTTAACCAATGAGCTCGCCACTGTTCAAGGATGAAGAAAAAAATTATGATATCTTGGGTCAGACACTAAGTCACAGAATTGGAAAGAGTTGGAGAAGCAACACTTCCCCGTGCCCACGTTGAACCCCAGACCCTGTTCTGCAGCCTCAGCAGCTCAGTGTTTTCATTCAGTTTTGGTATTAACCAAGCTACACTTGGATTGATTCACTTACAAAATAAGGATGGCCAATGCTGCCGACAACCCGTAAGCATATTAATTCTTTATTCTTCAAAGAACTTGCCACGTAGAGTTCCTCAGAAGAGGATTAGAGTGTGCGTCTGTCTCCGGGGAGCCACAGTGTCCCTGCTGTAAGCAACGTTTCCACCTCACGTCTCATTTTGTTCACATTGTGTTCAACGCTCTGTGAATGTGTTTCCGTGATGTCACAGTACCCGCCACATCCGTAGCCCTGCATTGTAACTCGCCTGTCAACTGTTGTTGAACATGAAAGTGATCCAGAAGCAATTCTCTATTTAAACTAC
Source organism: Cricetomys ansorgei (assembly GCA_026225945.1). Classification (NCBI taxonomy): domain Eukaryota; kingdom Metazoa; phylum Chordata; class Mammalia; order Rodentia; family Nesomyidae; genus Cricetomys; species Cricetomys ansorgei. The sequence continues at coordinate 10,533,337 of JAMJFZ010001203.1, forward strand.
TGCAGCGACACCTTCACCTAGGATATAGAGATAGTTTTAGGGACCGAGTCCATTAGTTGGAAAGTTGTAAAACATTATATTTTATATTATATTATGAAATATATGTTATATATTATATTTATTATATATAAGTACTTACATTGTAGTATACTTATATTATTAAGTACTCATAATATAGTATATCATAAATGTTTATATATACTATATGATTATAAATACATACTATATTATAGTACACTTTATACTGTAGTATTATAAAATATATTATATTATACATCGTATTATAGCAATATAAGAAAAATTTTTAGGGGCTGGAGAGATGACTCAGTGGTCAAGAACACATACTGGTCCTTCTCTTCCCGAGAGCATGAGCCCAGTTCCCAGCAGCCACATCAGGTGTACAGCAGCCCGTGCCTTCGGCTGCAGGGGATCTGATGCATCTGGCCTCTGTGGCCACCTGCACTATTGTGCACTCCACACACATACAGCCTTCACTCTCTACCTAAGTTGACCCAGGGTGTCTAGGGCCTCGTGCATGCTAAGAAGTGTGCTCTCCCACAGAGCGGCAGCCTCAGCTTTCCTTCCTATTTCTCGAACACAGTGAAGTGAGATGTTTTCATGTAATAGTTTATTTACATTTTCCTTGATGCTGTATGCGTCTTTCGGAGCTATCCATCAGACAATATTTATATTTTTAAAGCTATTGTATGAAGTCTTTAAGTGTATCATATTAAAACCAGGGACCTTTTAAAGTTAGAAACATGAGTGTTCCTTGGTCTGCGGTCTGGCCTGGTGATGTGGGTTTTGACGAGAAGGGCGAGGTCCTCTTATAGCATGTGCTTTACTGAGGCTCCCTCCACGTCTCCCTGGCATCGAAGTCAAATTTGAGACAATAATCATTCTCCACTCAGATCCACCTGGGTTTCTACTTTTTTTTTTCCTGGTAAAATTTAAAATACCCATTTGAGATAACCGTTTCATTTTGATACACGGAAAGAAGCTGAGTTCATAAATGAGTGTTTCCAAACTCTAAATCAGTTTTCTCCGGTCATTGATCGTCCACTTCCCATGGGCTCCTCTGTACTAGGGTCTGTTGGGAGGGCGTGTATTCTATTGCATTAGTCTATTTTAGGTCATTACTAGAAACTGAAATTTTGAAACTTTAGAATATGGCCTAATACGTAGGCAGATCTGATCATGACATCATTTGCCTCTAACTCAAAGAAGCATTTTGCTAAGACACAATGCAGTCGTTCCGCGTTCTAAAAGCAAGCTCTCTGGCATATGGAGGGTCTTCCAAGTCATTCCTCTCAGCCTTCATTACCATATATTTGGCACCAATCGTCCTTTGAATGGTTGGCCATGATAGACCACCCCACCCATGAGCCGTTTTAAACAACCCTTCTCCTGCAGCTGTTTTGCTTCCCAACTGACAGCAAGGGATATTCTGTCTCTAAAAATATCCTCTAAACTTTACACTCTGTGTCAAAAGCCCTTCCAGCTGCTCTCCTGGAGCTAAGTCCCGATGCTACACACCTGATCAGATCCGGTGATCTGATGTGATTATTTTAAACAGGGTTACCCAGCCTCTGCCCTATAGGTGCCTATAGGTGCCCTATAGGTGCCTCGAATTAAATAGCTCTCTGTTGTGTCCTGTCCAGTGCATAATGTTCAGCAGTATCCATTCCCTTCCCCTGCCTCTGTGTTATAACAATCTGAAAATGTTTCCAGGTATTGCCAGACATCTCCTGGGGAACAAAATCGCCCCCACTAAGAACCACTGATTTATATCAAAGGAATCAGCCAGCATATGGCATAATGAATTTATTTAACTTCAATTTATCATTATTATGTGATCTCAGTAATAAGTCAGGTTAAACCTAGAGCAATCCAGTTAATTGCCTAACGGTCCACTCTCATTGAGTTTGTAAAAGCCAACCCAGGCCTGTTGCGCCTGGCTATGTGACTGAGACATGCCCGTAATAGGAAGCGTGGTTCCAGAACTACACAGCATGGTATCCCCCAGGCTCTCTTTCTACCACTGAACCTACATTGATAGTGAATTTGAGAAATTGTCAATTTGGTGACTGTATGACACGTATAAATTCGTTATCCTCCAAGTCTGAATGTTACATTTTTTTGAGATTTAGAAAACATCCTGAATTCTAAGTTCCTAGTTCTTGGAATCATCTTGCCTTTGATTTTAGCCTCAAACCATGACTGTCAGAGCCAGTTAGCTCAGAAGGGTTTACGAAGGGATAATGAGGCCAACATTGCGTTTTCAATTAGCTTCACAGAAGAGAAACCCAGCTTCCCCGCAGCAGACTAAACCGCTAACGTTGGCCACCACACTCAGCCAGTGGCCAAAACAGAGATGAGGACAGAGGGTGCTGCCAACTCAGCTCTCCCAGGACCATTTAGCAGGGACCGGCAGAAGTCCTGTCTCTTTGATGAGCCACCGTGGCTGTATTCCTCCTAACAGTTCGCTGAAGAAACACCACACCAGGGACTCAAATCAGAGTGGCCTTTCCAGCCAGTGAGGACCACTGAGGCAGAGACTTGATTTTTCAGTTTGTATAAATGAACGGACAGGGCAGCTATTGTTGCATAAGGGACTGCACACACTTTTAATTTTGTTTAAAAATGTGTGATTCTAACCACATACCTTAAGTGGGCACATTATAACCATTTGCGAGGTTATTTTGTAATAGTTTGCTTTGAGAGTGCTCTCGAGGTGGTAAGTTGACCAGACTGTGAAACTCCATTGGCCTCATCAAGAAGTCTATTTACTGCAGTGGGAAGTCTTTTTTAAAAAAATATTTTTATTAATTTATTTTGTGTGTGCGTGTGTGGGGGCACACTCGTGTCCCCACGCCTGTGCGGAGGTCAGAGGACGACTTCCAGGGGTCAGTTCTCTCCTTCCACCACGTGGGTCCAGGGGATTGAGCTTGGGTCCTCAGGCTTGATGGTAAACGCTTTTACCCACCAAGCCAGCACACTGGCCCTAGAACGAGAAGATCCTTAAGTGAGATGAAGATTGGATTTTACTTCTGCCTAATCTTTGTCTTGTATTGTCCGAGGTTGTATTATGAGCGGAGACCTCTGGGGCTGATTTTCCTTAGGACTAATTTGTGTGGGGTGAGACAGCTAATCGCCGTGGAAGCATGGCACACGCTTTCCAGTACTGTGCATAGTTCTGCCTTTGGAGTATCTGTGTTTGTTACTGTTCTAAGGCCCACCCAATAGACTTGAACATATTCCCCTCAAGACAGGACAACTCGGTGCATTGTCAGCTCCAGCATCAAGATACTGTGGCTTCTTTACCTTTTCTTTACTCTCTAAATTCTGGTGGTCCTCATCCACCCTACGTCACAGCTCCCGGTCAGGATCTTGTGGGGCCATGATGTCGTTTATTTCATGACTTTTTCTCTCTCACTGCTTCCTAAATGTATATCCTGGCTCGTCAAGAAGTCCACAGAATTTCTCTGATGGAGGTCGAAGCCTACTCTGGTGCTGAAGAGCTGCTTAGGTCTCTCACTCCAAATGTAGACTCCAAAATGCAGACAGCTTTTGTAGCCAATGGAGAAAATGGTCCTTAGAAATTAGTGTTGGAGAGACAGCTCAACAGCTAAGAGGGCTTGCTGCTCTTCCAGAGGACTAGAGTTCGGTACCCAGCACCCGCCTTGTATACCTCACAGCAGCAGTAACTCCAGCCCCAGGGGTTCGGGGATTCAGCACCTTCTTCTGGTCTCCCCTGACATCCACACTCACATGCACAGCTCCACACACCCACAAACATATACTCATAACAAATAAAAATAAACCTCTAAGGGGAAAAAAAAGCTGGTGCTGATGTCATCTCATGAACATCCTCCTAAAGACACCGAGCTTTGTGTGGACAGATTGGGCAGCCTGGACCCAAACCCAAGAATGTCCGCACTTTGCCCCTCACCAATGCAACCAGCAGACACAGGCATGTGAAGTCTTACTCTGGGCTTTTTAAATCTTAGTTGCTGTGTGTAGTTTGATGCTGCGTGGCCCCATCTTTCTCCTCCGGTGTCCCTCTGTGATCATGCATATAGAATCTTCCATTTCAAAATATTCGCGTCCTTCTAGGGTTCTTCTTAAGCAGGCTTTGGGGCTAAGTGCTTCGGGGGATCGCTTCATTAATGTCTCTCAATGGCTACATGAAGCATACTACTTACCCTGTCATCACAATACAGCCATGCAGATAAGAAACACGGGGGGGGGGGGAAGGTTAGGTAACAGCTCAGGATGCTACACCCCCCACCAAGCTGAGGCAAGGTCCTCCCTGGAGCCAGGTCTGTGTGAATCCAGACACCATGTCTGCACCTGCTGTGCTGACACTGGATCCAAAGAGTCATTAACCCCCGGGCCTGAATTATTTTTTATGCTAGTATTATAAGATTTTATTTCTGTATCATGGTTACTTTAAAAACAAATAAGTAAAAATGATACATAATACTGTTCGTTTCATCCGAACTTGGATTCCTAGAGTGTAACCTACCTGGTCTAATTTAACTGTGAGCTGGGCTTTTACCTCCAGCTTTCTTGGCTCTTAAATCTGTAACTCAAGGCTCATTCCTGTTTTGAGTCATCACATCCCACTCTTGGTGACATTTGGGGTACTTAAAACATGTTCAATGATGTTTGAAAGAATGCAGTTTGCACCACTTCCTTTAGAAGACTCTAAATATAAAGTGATAGAGAGTATCAAACCATAATTACACCGAGGGTTTTAGTAACCTCATAAACCACAAGAATAAAATACCAGGGAAAAAAAAAACTTCAACTCCCACCATCAAAATCTCATTTGCTGTTTCCATTCTTGCAACACTGAGGGACGTAATCCAGCGAGGCTGACATTTTTATAGCGCATGGTCTAATGCTCAAATAAGCCCCATGTTATTTTACTCTTTTCATTTTTATAGGGAAGTATTTTTTCTGTCTTTGTAATGATTCGAACTGCATAGACAAAGTAAATGAAAATGTGTCTTGTTATCTAAACAATGGCTTTCCAGAAGACACATCTGAATTGAGCAAAAGGCCTGTGCTATCACCATAGCTGATGTTTACAAACACATACCCTTGTTCAGTTTTAATACGGGTGTGTGTGTGTATGTGTGTGTGTGTGTGTTTTAATTCAACTAATCACAGAAAACCGTCAGCAGGAAAGAGAAGCCTGGGCTCCAGCATATGCTTGGCTTTCTGTTAGGAGGAAATCAGTATCCAAATGTGGCCACAGACAGGCTCGCACACGCACGCGGGTGGAACCCAGCGTGAACCTGGTGACGCAGCGGCTCTCAGAGCCCAGTGCTAAGCATGTGTCAGAATTTGCTGTGATCACAGCGACAGCGTGGTACAATGTCGTTTCATCCGCTCTGACAGACTAGGAGAAGCCAAATGACAGCCAATCAAGAAACACAGGTCACCCCCTTCCGGAAGTGTACGGTCTGAGTAACTGAATGAAAAGCAAGGACAATTTACTTCAATGCTACTTTCTTGTCATTGGTAAATTAATAGATACGTTTTTGTTCACCTATAAGAGAAAGGAAGCTGACAGAAATTTAATAATTATCAGATACAAGTATTAATATTTGATTGTTTCTGCCCAACAGATCAAGGGACATTATTCATTAAAAACTGTATCAACAAAGCATAGAGTTAAATATAAAGACAATAATATTTATTTTATTCATTCTTATTCTCCCTGGATAAAAATGCTTTTGTGTTAAAGATTGCAGTATCTTTCATCATATAAAATCATATGACTTTCAGGGTGGAATATAGCTGGCACAAACCACTGTCTTATGAATCTAATGTTTTTATTGTATTAATATCCATGAATTCTGTTCTGAGGATGGATAAGGGAACAATTGCTCATCAAAAGCAAATTTCACCAAAAACGGGAATGAGATTTTATTTTCTGGATTCATTGATATTTTTTACAGATAGACAGAAGCAAATCCTGGAGGAAGGTGGTTAGAAAGAAGAAATGGTCCCATGTTGAAAAGAGTATCAGCTAATCAGGGAGCAGGTTAAGACCACCGTAGACTGGTTGCCTTGGGTGGCGACTCTGTATGTTGAGTATGATTTGTTTTTAGTGTTCTGAAGAATGTATTTGTAATTGAAGTCGGTTGGGAGTGCGTGCATTTGCAATTGACCTTCTAAAATTGCCACACTAAGTAAACAGCGTTTCAAATCATGAAGAAAAATGTAGTTTCGCCTAGTGGATCTGACTTGACACACGTGGGTCTCGGAGATATGCATGTGAGTGAATCTGGAGTGAAAATGAACAGAAGATGTTTCGTAGCAGAATACCAATCTGTTGATCTAGGTGCCTCCCACAGCCTTTCCTTAGATCTTAACAATGTTGAACGAATAATCAGGAAACCGGTAGAGTCCGCAGAGACAGTGAAGACCGCAGTCTTGAAGGGCACTTCTGTGGGTCATGGTGAAGGCCCTGGAAATGCCTATACTCCCACCAGAGAACTGGTGCTTATAGCTATTGGGCTCTGCTTCCTTACTGTGGGCAGTGCCTGGTGCTCACTGCCAAAGTTTGCTTTCTTTGAGCTCAGTTTATCTGGAGTGGCTGTGCTCCAGGGGCTGACCTTTTCTTTCTTCGGATGTGTTAATATCTTGGATTAAGCCCTGTAGTTGGTCTCGGTCCAGCGGCTAGTCCAGCAGACCTAAGAATGTTAACACATCAGCTCAATGCTGAAGGGGAGTCTTATTCCTCTCTCTGCACATTGCATTTGGAGACTCGGGGACACCTCACGTGTTGCCCTTATTCATTGAAAGATTAAGACTTAAAGGTGACCATAACTGTTCTCACGTCCATGATCATGATCCTCTATACTGTTTCATGGGATAATTCACAGTATTCTTCATCCTAATAATCTTAAATGGATCCCGTTTGCGTCTTGCAGTTGTGGAAGTTTGTGATCTTAACAAGGTAAACTATTCTAGGGACAGAAAAAGATGTGGAGGCCTGGGGAGGTAGCTCAGTTGATAAAGCATTTGCCTTTCTGCAGGAAGACCTATATGTGGATATACCCAGCACCTGCACTAATAGGCACTGCAGTACAGGCCTGTAATCTGATCCCTGGGGAGGCAGAGGCAGGAGGATCCCTAGAGTTTATGGGCCAGCTAATCTAGCCAAATTGGCAAGCTCTGCACCCAGTGAGAGGCCTGTCTCAAAAAATAGGGTGGAGAAGTGATTGAGGGGAGACTTGAAGTGGGTCTCTGTTCTCCCCGCACTCAGCCTTACATACATATATGAACAGGTACAAATGTGTACACAGCATACACCACATACACACAGAGAACACAAAGAAAAATACGTGGCCCTTCTGGTTTATTTTTCACTTACAGTATGTGATGTGCATAACAAAGATAAACCCACCTCACAGGTTGAAGAGTACCAGGTAAAATGTGGGGCCACCGAAGTCCGGGTAAGGTCAGGAATGATAGTAAGTGGTGACCAAGCATCTGTCCTTGAAAAACACAGACTTTTCACTGTTACCAAAATCCATTAGTATGTCATCTTATCTAGAGGTTAAAGGAGAACATTCTTGTTATTGCTATAAATGTCCCCAAATGCATGATTGGATCCAACTTGCTGAGAAGAGCTCTTAATGAAAGACATAGAGAGCTGGCCACTTTAAATGATGAAGATTACTTATTTGAAATAAAGAGTAAATATCTCCTCAGTTGTAAAATTCTGTTTGCATTTCAAAATGAGAAAAAGTAAAGGAATATACATTACTGATTATTTTATCTGCAAAATCACTTCAAGAAGAAAAGACTAGGAAAAGAGATAAAAGAAAAGAGAAGCTGAGAAAGTCTTCTCTTGTCTAAAGCAAAGCTGTCACTTGAAAGTGTGAGAGAGCCAACTGGCAATAGAAGTAGGGAAAGTTTGGGAGAGTTTAGTATGCCATTTAATTACAAAAATAAACTGTGTATCCTCTGTGACCAATTAGAAAGGGAATCCTACCTCATATTCCATTAGCAACTTGAAAATAAACAATATCTAAGAAATAAACATAAAGAGAAATTTAAAGATAATACAAAAATCATGAAAGTATTTGGGTGAAGAGGAGATATAACAGAAAAATGTTCTGTGTTGGTTGGAAAGAATAATTAGTATTTTGGAAATGTCTCTGCATCCTGAAATAACCCAACAACATAATGTTACTGAAATCAGAATTACTGAGGGATTCTTGTAATGTGGTTAAGTAAAAATCTGTCTGTGGATAAGTCTTTGAACAGCAACAACAGCAGATGAATTATTAAAATAACTAATGCTCCCCCAATTATAAATTGTCACAGTAAAAGAAAAAAAGTTAGCCAAGATAAAATATAAATATATAGTGGAAACTATAAATAAATACAATAGGACAAAAGTTCAAGGCACAATTTCTTAATACATAGAATCATAGGACAAAACGTGTACGAAAAAGATAAGCATTCCCACAGAAGCCAGGAAGCCAACGTCTAGAACACGTTTTCTATAATGGACAGATGGTAAAAAAAATCCTTTCAATTTTCAGGGATCAGAGCTTTAAGACTGCTTTGATTTGTTTGTTTTTGGACAACATCTTGATACCTACCTTATGCTGGCCTCAAGTTCTCTATCATCCTGCCTCAGCCTCCTGAGTCACAGTGTCCAGTTGTCTGTATTGAAACTGTTTAGCTTTGTCTCTACAGCTCAAAAGCATCCACAAACAGTGCTTAAACAAGAACGCATCACTGTGTCCCAGGATGACTTCACTTAGACAGGAATTGGGTCGAACTGGGCCCTACTGACCAGAGCACCGGTTCCTGCAACACACCGATGACCTGGCCATCAGCGTGTTCCAGACGCACCAGGAAACAAGTACAGCCCCAGCAAGATGCTCAGCAACGTGTGTTGAATGAACAGGAAACTGAATAAGTCAGAGGAGGGATGACCCACAAAAATTAAAGCTAAACCATAGACTCATCGGTCGATGTTCTCGCCACGTAATGAAGGAGAGACAAGGTACCGACATGGCATTTTCTTTCTCTCAAGTTCACAAGGAGAGTTGGACTGGTTTCCTGTGGTGGTTATTTTTAGGTAGGTGAGATACAACTTACACAGAAGCTGATAGGCTTCTTCAGTCTCGTTCTGCTAACTATGTACAGAAATTGGAGGACCCGTCTATTCACTCCCTGGATCAATGTTCATCAGCTATTCAGCCTCACTCCTAAACACTAACTCAGCTTTTTAAACATTATTTCTAATAGTTACTGCATTACAAATACAAAGAGTAAGGTTTAGAATATCCAGTTGATTTTAAGTAGCAACCGGAAGATTCTTTATATGTTTCCCTGAATACTGTTTGTATGAAATTGTCTACATTAACCTAAGCAAAAGAGTCAATGAGAAGAAGCTAACTGGTCTGAAATGATGAAAACATCTTTAATGTCTGGCCTAATCAAAGCTGAATGGATTCTGATATCTGCTTCTGCCTCTTCTGTTGACATTTACAATGCAAATCAAATGAGTGTGTGGTTAGAAAAGGGAGGTGAAGGTTATTGGCCTCTTTCTTCTGTTAACTCTGAAAATTCTGCTCTAAGACTCCACCAAAACTCAAACCAGACTTTCTTAGGGAGTACTTGAGCCATGGACTCTGAAATCAGTTAACTGAACTTTCATGCATCCTCATACTAAAATTAGTCTCCAACCACTGGTTTGATCTTTTACGCATGCCTTCTTTTACTGTGTCAGGTGTTGATTGGAAAAGAACTCATTCACTGAGTCAGGCAGACCTCCCTGCTGTATGTGTGTAATGACCTACATCATTACACGGAACTCAGGATTCCACTGTTACGTCACTACTGACCTCAGAGAGCCTTACATTGAGCACCTGTCGAGTCCACACTAGCAGATATAACCTTTTCAGGTTTATGGTTTCCATTTAAAAGCTTACATTGTTTTCATGGATGAAGAACATGGCCAGGTGTTTTTTTGAAATGACAGACTTCATTCGATTGAAAGCAACAGTCAGCCAAATACCAAAGTCTGAATGGCCAGCGTGTCTGGGTCTGGTTCAAGGATGCTCTGTGAAGAAAGCAGACAGGGCAGTCCACACATCAGCCACACCAGTGCCTTCCAGACCCGTGTCCCTTTTCCACCAGCACCGGCAGTGCATGAGCACCCTTGCCCTCAAGGTCCTCAGAATGTTACTAAACCAGAGTTTCAGAGTGGAGCTTCCAACAAAATAACCTCGTCGAGTATGCTCTTGGGAAACTAGCTAGCTTTCCTCACTGCAACAATGCAGCATGAAGAGTGCAGGGACCACTCCTGCAGGCGTGCCACAGGCTTACCCAACACTGTGGCACCAATGATGCCGACATCACATAGTGAAGAAGACAGATAAGGTCAGAGTATTGTCCTTAAAGTTATTTTAATCTCCTCCATACCCTAGAGGAGCCTCTCGTGGTCCTAGACACCTTCAGCCGTGTTTTGAGCCCCATCTCGGGTGAACATTTTACCTGGTTCATATCAAATTGTTTCACTGAGAAATGGCTAATAAAGGTGCACCTAAAACCTGTTCGGCATCCTCTCTGGAGTTTGGCCTCCGTGTGGCTGTTACTCCTGCCAGTGCAGGGTGTGTATTTCTCCCGTGTATGTAACCATCCGCTAGACCAGTCGTTCTTAACCTTCCCAACACCGTGACTCCTTAATACAGTTCCTCATGGGTGGTGACCCACGAGCAGGATGTTATTTTTGTTGCTCCTGCATAACTGCAAAACTACAACATAGCATCAGATTGCTACTGTTGTGAAGAGTCATGTAACTATCTGATGTGCAGATGGTCTTAGGTGACCCTTATGAAAAAGTCATTCGACCCCCAAAGGGGTCATGACCCACAGGTTGAGAACTGTTGCACTACGCTATCTTTTGTTTAAATTAATTTATATCAAAAACTTGAGAGATGGCTCAGCAGTTGAGAGTGTGCTCTGCTCCTGCAGAGGACTGGAGTGTTGTTCCCTGCACCTGCGTCAGCTGCTTACAATCACCTGTAACTGCAGCTCTGTGGATCTGATGCCACCTTCTGGGCTTCATGGGCACTGCATGCATGTGCACAGACGTATACGTAAAACACACGTGCGCACATAAGTTTAAAAGTAAATAATAATAAAATTTTATATCAATGATTCCCATCCTACTTATTTACTTTTACCAAGATCTTTTTGTTTCAACATGAGGCCATTACATTTTCCAGGGAGATCTGAGGTCTGTGGTGGTATTTATAGATATAGATCCTACATCATAGCTGCTAGGTGGCATTGGAGTCTTCGTTCCTGGGTTATTTTACACCTATGTGGCTTATGAATTTTCACTATTGTGACTATTTCCTTAGGCAGGTCATTCTGAGTTCTTAGTTTTCCTCTCCAGATTCTCTTTGAGGTTGCTTTTCTACCTTAGGTCCTGGTGTAGTTCTAACCTGTCACTCTTGTTCTGGGGGAGGTATGGACACATGCATCAGAAACTTCAAAGACAACAAAATTCTGGTCTAGAAATTCTGTTACTGAGAATTTATCATACAGGTCATTTTGACATCAGGGATGCATACAAAGATGGATGTACAGTTGTTTATTATGTGTTATTGTCGAAAAAACAGAACACCGAGAGAGCTTCCTCTTGGGTGTCGCTGTTTGTTGCAGCTTTGATCCAAGGAAGGAGCCTGGCTCCTCATACATGTTAGGCAAGTGCTCTGTCACTAGCCACCATGGCAACTCTTTACATTTTACTTAGAAATGGTGTCTTGCTAAATTGTCCACCCCGGCCTTAAACTAACTCTACAGAGTCTTGAACTTCAGCCTCAGCCCCCCGAGTCACTTATATAATAGAGCTAAGCTATCAGGCCAGGACAGAGGTCTAATGATAAGAAGTGATTAGCAATGTAAGTTATGATATCTTTTCATAAACAACTGTGACTATTTTATATGCTAGTGTCACTTAAAGGATACATTTTATACAATTATATTTATCAGACTGGGGATCAGAATATGGGTGATTTTTATTTCCTTTGCATATTTATTATATATTTATATATTTATCTATAACATATATTATATATAAATATCTATTTATAAGAAATATTATATATTTATTATAGAAAAATATATGAGGAGAAAAGGAGGAGACAAAGAGAAAGTTGGAGGATATATTTTAAAACCTCATCTCAAATTAGTCAGCTCAGGCCAATAAAGAAGAGCAGCTGCCACATTTGACACAGTAGTCATGGGCGAGTCCATTCTGGCCTCCAGAGGCGATTCAGTGGGACCAGAGGCTGCAGTACACTGACAAGGTAGCAAGTGCTAAAGTACACAGCGGCTGCTTTGATCTGATGTCTTCAACGACAGAAAAGAGTCCTGCAGTTTTGAATGCTCAGCAGGCAAGAGACCAGCCACAGCAGGGTGGTTCTGACACAGCCTCTGCTCAGCTGGCCTCCTGGACCACATGCCGGGGGCTACAGATGCACTCTTGCCCAAATACCTGGCCCAGAGTTTTTCTCCTCAGCCTCCCTGCTTCAGACTCTGCTTTCTTCTCTCCTGCTCTGGGCTTTGGCAGGCAGCCCTGAGCTGAGAGACAAAGCCTGCGCGGCAGGTAGCTCAGGTGTACGAGCTCGGCTCACCATCCCTTCCTCCTCGCTCTGCCAACCGGGTCATTTCCTTCATTGAGTGAGCTGCTTAGATTTGTGCATCAGGCTCTTACGTGAGACTGCACCCCAGAACTTCTGGTTCTGTGGGTCTGACCTGGGCCTGCGAAACCACATTTGAAGTCAAGTTCTCAAATGGCACAGAAGCTTCTGGTGCATGGGCCACACCAGCAGCAAATTAGTGTCATTGGAGAAGGCCAGCCAGCACAAGGGTCAAAGAACCCGGCATGGTTCACTGGAATTTGGAAATCAAACAGCTCTGCCTTTAAAGCCGTCTGTTTTCTCACTGGGAGGCTAGGTGGTAGATCTGACAGCAGTGGTAAAGCCAGTGTTTCTAGTCGTAGTAGTAGTGGTTGCTTTGTTGTTGTTGGAATGGCTGTATCAGTGTAGAAATTTTGATGAATATAAGATTAATAATGAAACAACTAAATAAATAACCAATGACTCTTTCGCCTTCCATATCATGACAAAATTCTTGAACATGGTCTTGTCAGGAAAGAGACAAGACTTGGGCTTCAGCACTGGGTAGACAGTCCACTGGCTGAAGTGCTTGGCCCACAAGTGTTAGGACCAGAGCTCAGCTCTGCAGAAACCCATATAAACACTGGGTGGGCATGGTATCTGGCCTGCAACTCCAGCTCTAACGATGGAGACAGGGTCCCTGAGCAAGCTGGATAGTAAGACTAGCCATAGACGGGGCTCTGGGCTTCATGGAGAGACTCTGCCTCAATAAACAGAGGAAAGATGTTGAAGGATGGTTATCACTGACAACCTGGGGACTCCACATGCAGCAGACACATACACACATTTGTATGTGCACACACACACGGACACACACACGGACACACACACACGGACACGAACACCACAGGCACACCTTTAAAAACAAAAAAAACACAGAACAGGGAAAGGTCTGAGACCCAAGAGTACCACAGGAGGCCGTGAGTTTTAAAAGCTTCTCCTTCAACAGATGTGTTACATTTTCAATGAAAGCCAAGTCTTTGAAACTACCAGACCTCACAATCCGGCAAACGTTGTTCCCTTCCCTCCCGTGCAGTATTATTATTGTCTTTGGCTAATGGTTTCAGCCAAGCCATTTTTACTGTCCCACACGTTATCGAAAGAGTTTTTATTGCTCAATCTAACCACCCCCTTTCCCAACCTGCTTCATCCATCCCGCCTTTAGAGGCCAAGTGTAAGCTGACGTCTAGATAAAAGAGATGTTGTTTTTTTCCTTCTAAAAAGCCCATTTGTGTTTTCCCTTTTGTGTTAAATTATGAATACAGTAATTGGCAGTTAATGAGATATAAGTGCTGTACTCTTAGGCATTCTGGGTTATTCCTGTCTCTGCAACCGACTTCATCTGGCCTTCATTTTTCAAATACCAGACCTATAATTATGCCAAAATCCATCCAAGCCGGAGAATAGTTTGCATTTCCGTGTTGCTACCT
>JAMJFZ010001203.1:10552500-10627500 GCA_026225945.1 Cricetomys ansorgei
GAGTAGCCAGAGCCACCTGGGCTTCCCTTTTGGGGCTGTGATACATCTCCCCATGGGCTGCCCCAGGTCCTACAGAAAGCCTTACCTAGACCAGAAGCTTGGTCCTCTACACAGCTGGACGATGTACCCAGCCTCTGTCCAAACACAGCTCTGCACAGATGGAGGATGCACCCAACCTCTGTCCAAGACATGGTTTGCACAGCTGGAGGATGCACCCAACCTCTGTCTAAGACATGGCTTGCACAACTGGAGGATGCACCTAACCTCTGTCCAAACACAGCTCTGCACAGCTGAATGATGCAGCCAACTTCTGTCCAAGACATGGCTCTGCACAGCTGGAGGATGCAGCAGACCTCTGTCCAAGACACATCTCCACTGTGAGTAACAGAAGCTGCTTCAGGCCAAGCACAGTGGCCTCCTGAAAACCTCATCTTTGCTTTGCTAGCAGCAGATGAAAATTATCTGCAGGGCTGCCTCAGATCTGCCAAAATCATCCCAGCAATACTTGGCAGACTCCCAGGCTGTGCATTCTTCATGCTAAAAATGAAGAATTGGGGGCAATATTCTTGCTATAGTTTTCTTAATTCCAAGAGTTTAAAAATATTATGTATATATATTCAGAAAAAAGGACGGGGAAGGCAGCTGGGCCTCAAGCTGAGAGACTAAAACCAGAACATCTGTGATAGGCTGCAGCCTGAACTGTCTGCATAACCCTTGATTGTTTGAGCCTGGGGCCTGAGGATTCAGAACCATTATACAAAACTACAAGTGGTGACCTTTCCGATTCCTTGTGAGACATGCAGAGTGAGGTTGGATATTCAGCAAATTTCAGGGGGAAGGCATTACAGAAGTGCTTATAATAATAATAAAGGGCTAATGGTAGCATTTTCCCAGGTTCTGGGACTTCACTAATAAGGCTGGCACATTCAAGATCTAACATGCCCTGGCAGGCTGTCTCCAAAAGTGTATGTTCTGTACAGTGATATCTCATGTGGTGATCAGCATGTAAGCCTGGCTGGACAGCCTCTGGCTGGAGGGGGCTGAGGAGAACTTGGAGCATTGTGAGCCACGCATGGCAGGTAGGGGAGGCTCCCTCAAGTGTGGTCTGGCCAGGCAGTGGGGCTGACGGGGTTCCCTGCTTCTTGCCGGCTTCCAGAGACTGGTGACAGTGAACTGTCAAACATTCTGATAGACACAGAATAGTTAACCAAGGGATTATTGCTTTGTCCTTCTTTAACACGCTGTCATGAGCAAGAGAGGCTTTTAGGGATGGTTGTGTGGGCTTCATCTCCCAAGATCGCATAGGCTTAGAGACGTCAGTGAGTTTGCCATCAGGGTGTAACCTTGGGACGGTATCTCTGCTTCCTTCTTCCTTCCTCGCCAATCTCATTGGTGAGATTGTCACCTACCTGCAGGTCACAGCTGTGAGTCTGGTTATCCTTTACTCTAGGAAGCATTCTCAAATCCCTGTCGGTTCAACTGTATCATCACTCTGGGCCACGACAGTGTGGCAAGGGTGCAGTTGCCCTCAGTGCATGCCATGGAGCAGATTCCTACTTGTTGAGTGTTGCTTATAGCTACAGCTATTTTTATAAATCCTGCCCAAAGCCTTTAATCCTCTCAGCGGAGTGTATCCTTTGCATTGCTTGAGTTGGTATCACTAAGCTTCTGGTGGAGGTTGGGACAAGGAGGCGAGGAGACTCGAGATAGGAAGCGGGTGTCTGGAAAGATCCTTGGGAAAGCCTTTCGTTTCGCGTTCCATTAGAGAGCAACCAAAGCACACATCTGGCTGAGAATCTGAAAGGCAGGTTTCAGCATGACTGAGTTTTTAAAAGCCTCCAAGAGGGGTTAAAATGAGATTCTGACAACCTTAACTACACCTCTTTCTGAAAGGTGAAATGTCGGCAGTCATCTATTATGCTGCCTAACAATACTTTATAATTTTGTCTCGGTGGGGGCCCGGCCCTTTTATAGTCTCAACACTGCATTTTGACTGACAGCCTGACCGTAGCAATTACATGAGCCATTTACCTGCACGTGGGAAGCACAGCCAAGACCTGCTTGGCATAGCTCAGTCCTCCTAAGTGCCAGGACAGCAGTGAGTCAGGGAGTTCTGCCTTGTGAACTCCGTACTGCCCCTGGGCTCTAAGCTGTCACCAGAGCCCATGTTGATACTTAAGCCTTAAAAACAGTCGGATGGTCAGGCCTTCTGGAAGGAGAGCCTGGGTTCTTTGGGTATGTCAGAAAAATATCTTCCCACATTCATAATGCCATGATCTCCTTTAGAACGTTCGAGAACTGACACAAAATGGTGAAAGAGACGGGTTTCAATTTTGTTCTCTTAGCAAGTTATATCTGAACAAGGCTTGATTGAAGTGGATTTAGATGGAGGGAGAAGCTGTTCTATGATAGAAGTGTCAGTGGCATCTCTGCCAGCTCTCAAGCGGTCCTGACCTTCAGCTGGCTTGAGAATGGCTCCAAGTTGGATGTGTAGCTTTGCATCCTTGTACGAGCAAATGTCTGCATATGGCTGCCTTGGAAAGGGGCATTCCTGAGGCTCTCCTCAGCTTCCGTCGGGACCAGCTGCCCTCCCAGGACAGGGAAATGATCTTCGCTTTCTGTGTGGCACTGTAGTAGTGCTCATCACCGACATCTGTGGCTGGTCTGACATCTTACCTTAAAGAGAGGCAACCACACAGTAGTTACTTGCCATAGTCTCTTCCTGCCCAGGGCTGATCTTCTCCCCATGTCTTATTGAACTTTGTGTCCCCTACTAAAGTTACTGGGATAGAACCACGAAATTCCCGAGGGATTCCTAAGCCGTTGGTCTAGCCTCTCAGCTGATGTGCTATGTAATCTACGTACGGGTCACTCTCAGTGACACTGTATCTTGTTTGGTCCTCTTCACAACCCCCCTTCTGCCTAGACACTATTGTGCTGTGTGTACAGATGTGAGGAAGCTGTGGTCCTCAACAAGAAAGCTTGCCTTTGAACCTTTTAAAGTCAAAACCTGGTGCTTATCATCGGGTCATGATGTCTCTCATTGGAAATTGATCTGGAAATGTACACGAAGACAGGGTGATGTCTACGCTCGGGGGGAATCTTGTCCTTGTAAACGTAAAGGAATATTTTTCAGTTTGGAGGAAACACCAGATGGATGACAGAAGCCTGAGGCACAAGGGCAAGAGCAGGCTATGAGGGTCTCGTTTGGAAAATCAGATGGTAGTTCCCTATGGGTGACCTTTAGCACCAAGTAGGAGAATTAAGGTTTTATTCTGCATGAGCTGCAGATAGTCTGGAGCAAGGAAGTGGTTGGCTCTGTTTTCTTAAATAGCAACTCTGACTGTGCTTGGTGGACAGAGAAAGGAAGATGGAAAGGCAGGAGAGACTCACAGGAGGAAGGGAAGACATGGTTTGGAGATTGCGTTTTGAGCTCCAGTATTGAGAACACAGGATGAAGACAGTGTGCAGAGAGCATGTTTCAGATGGTGGAAACACAGTCTTGGTCCTCCAGAGAGGATCCATGTCAGGAGACGTGGGAACTGTCATGTGGGAATTGACACAGATGCTGGCGTTTGCAAGGTTTGACGTCATGTAGAAAAGCCACCTAGGGCGAGGAGCACGAAAGTGCACGCTGAACTGCAGAGGGAGGGAAGGTGCGTTTTGACTTTTTTTTTTTTAATATTTGTTTAGTTATTTAAGGTGTGTGTGTTTGTGCATATGTGTATGTGTGTGCATGTGTGTGTGTGTGTGCATGTGTGTGTATGTGTGTATGTGCGTGTATGTGCGTGTGTGTGTGTGTATGTGTGTGTGTGTGTGTATGTGTGTGTGTGTGTGTGTGTGTGTGTGTGTGTGTGTGGTGTAGCACATTCAGGGGAGAGAGAACAATGTGCAGCTGTTGGCTCCCTCCTATCAAATGTATCCTGAGGATCCAACTCAGGCCTTCATGGTCAGCATTGAGTGTCCTAACCCGCCGAACCACCTTCTGGCCCATACGGTGGCTCATAAAGGGCCTATTGTCCATATTGTATTATTTCTCAGGAAAGAACTGCTACCGGAAGAAAAAAAAAGTGCATGAACTCTCAGCTTAAGGTAGACACTGGCATTTAGGAAATTTGACGGAAGCATCCCTGAGCCACTTCCATTTGGAAGCAGAGCCCCGCCCCAGGAGGATGGCAGGGAGCACAGATGGTGCTGGTTGTCTCAGTTTCTTCTTGGCTACCTGGTTCACGTGTTTTCCTGTTAAACCATTATCTGAGCTACTTAGTTCTGTCTTGTTTAGAGTAAGTGTGGATTACTACCTTTATCCTAATGACAAGATAATTGCAGGATCCATGTTTGCAAAAAATAGTCCCAAATCGCAAGGATTTAAAGCAGATTGTGCTGCATAAAAAGCAAACAGAAGCAATTCCTTAATGTCACGAAACAATACAACCAGCCCCCCTTTATCCTCTGTCGTACACAAATATGTGTGTGTGTGCTCGCTGCAGTGTATTTTGTTTTCCCCCAGGAATATCTTAATGGTGTGGGTGCTCCTCTGGATATAAAGTAAGGAATCTCAAAGCCAAGGTTGGAAAGAAATTTCTGCTGTAGAAATTTTCCAAGTAGTTTACTCCCCCCAAGAAGCAGGCTGGAAGCCAGTCGACTTTTCTTGGTAATTAATAAAAATTGAACATTTCCGATTACACGCTTGTTCTCCTGTCATTATTAATGAGGCCCATCTTTGGCACATCTGAAAAACATTCGTAATAGAATTCTTGCTAGACCATAAAATTCTTATTAGACCTTGCAAATGACAACCAGGTTATGCTGTTTTTCTTATTAAACAGGATTCTCTCCAGCGCAGAGTTCCCTAGCCCTCCAGAAAGCACTTGCAGACTACTTAACTTTTGTTTTAGCCAAAGTATTACATTGTTGCAGCTCACAGTTCTAATGAGTTCTGTGAGTTCTTACATATATATGTAACCATGGAGTCAACTGCTAGACAGAATTTAGAATGTCCCCAGGCCCCTAGAAGGCTCCCTCCTCCAACCTCTTCCTCCTCTACCTCTTCTCCCTAGAGGTAACCCCTTTTCTGATGGCTGTGGCATTGGTAAGGGACACATGGGTTTTGATTGCAATGCTTCCATATCAATAAGCTTTACAATGTATTCCTTGGAGAGTGCTAGCATATAAGAAAGTCCTCAACTTCTTTCCAGAGGTCACTTCTATAAGAAAAACTGTTTCTAGTCAAATGACTAATCTCTGGACTTTTGCAATCACAAAGGGCACAGTCTAATTATACTATGGGAAAATTATTCTGCAGGTGAATGATTTTATACATTTCTGTTCTCTAAAGGACACTGATTTTCACAGAAACCAGTCCTTACTGAATTTACCCACCTCTAGTATTCTTCTAGGTTTTCCCTGAAGGAAATTTCTTTGCTCTATGTACGGATGACCCTTCAATGTACGTCATAGCTTGTCCCCAACTCCAAAAGTTCTTGTAATTGTGAGAGTAGCCAACACAGAAAAATGCACAATTTGATAAATAACCAGTTGGCACCATCTTCTATAAAATAGCTCAGAGGAGGCAAAGGAAGCCAACACATAAAGGCCCTGTTTTCCTTCTGTCCAGAGAGCGAGCACCTTCTATATAGCATTTTCTGGGGATCCGTGTTAAAGCTAGACTTGCTTATTAGGAACTTAGACTCGTGTTCTCAACCAGATTCAATGAGTAACAGGGTCTCGGCGGCCGTGTGTGATGATGGCCAGCGTTGTGTGGTCCTCATTTCCAGGGAGATAATGCTTCCGACTCAGAAGGCTTTTAAGGACATGCCAGGAGAGTAAGAGACCACAAAGGATCTTCAGTTCTCCATTTCAAGATTTCTTCCTCCATTGTTGAGAATTTTCCTTCTTAGAGTGCTGCTGGAGCTGGTAGTTTTATCGAGGGGAGGTTATCTGAGGTGAATTGGGTTAAAGAGATTCCTTTGTTCATTAATCAAAATCAAGAGACTGTTTCCCACACACGTTCCTTCTGGGAGAAGACAATGCCAATGCGACTGAAGTTCCTGGGGCATCTCCTAGCACCTTGACGAGAAAAACGTGTGTCTCTTCATGCGCATACCAACACTCAGAGCCACTTACTCTGTACTTGACCTATAACTGAATCACACTGGCAAGAAAGAGAATTGTGTCAGCGTGCAGATGTCCCAGCGCTGTGTAGACCTGGGGACAGGGTTATCATGGTACTATTAATTTCCTTTATAGACTAAAGAAAGTTTCTAACATACAAAATCTCATCGAAAGAAAGCAATCGCTGTTAGAGTGAACTATTTTTAATTATCCAATGTACCCAAAAGATGTGCAGATAAATAATGAATATTTATAAAAACAGCATTTCCCCAGTCAATACTCAGCTCCAATTCCCTTGGCTAATGGTGCTCTTTTCTGTTTTTAGTATAACTACAGGATAGATAGATAAACAAGAGCCAGGCAGATAGATGGAGAGATATAGAAAGTGTTTGATTGATTGAGGATTGTTTTCTTAGACAGACATTTCTCTGAGGATTCAGTGCTAAGCAAAATCATATGTACATGTATGCCATCAAGTTTCTGAGAGCTTGTAATTCATGAGGGAGAAATATATATTAATTACACATGGGTAAATGCATAATTATGAATTAAGTACAATCAAAGTTATATATGAGGTTTTTTTTGGGGGGGGGGCTCATCCTACTGAATTCTGAAGGAAGAATGGGAAACTGAGATGGGCTGGAGGGAATGTTCCAAATAGAGGCAAGACTTTGTACAAGAAGCTGTGCCAGAAGGACCAGGGCTCATTCAAGAAATGAAAGATACCCAGCATGGCTGAGCACATGGGCACATGGCTAAGCATGTGGGCACATGGCTGAGCAGGTGGGCACATGGCTGAGCATGCGGGCACATGACTGAGCTGGTGGGCACATGGCTGAGCAGGTGGACACATGGCTGAGCAGGTGGGCACATGGCTGAGCAGGTGGGCACATGGCTGAGCTGGTGGGCACATGGCTGAGCTGGTGGGCACATGGCTGAGCAGGTGGGCACATGGCTGAGCAGGTGGGCACATGGCTGAGCAGGTGGGCACATGTCTGAGCTGGTGGGCACATGGCTGAGCTGGTGGGCACATGGCTGAGCAGGTGGGCACATGGCTGAGCAGGTGGGCACATGGCTGAGCTGGTGGGCACATGGCTGAGCTGGTGGGCACATGACTGAGCTGGTGGGCACATGGCTGAGCTGGTGGGCACATGGCTGAGCTGGTGGGCACATGGCTGAGCAGGTGGGCACATGGCTGAGCAGGTGGGCACATGGCTGAGCAGGTGGGCACATGTCTGAGCTGGTGGGCACATGGCTGAGCTGGTGGGCACATGGCTGAGCAGGTGGGCACATGGCTGAGCTGGCGGGCACATGGCTGAGCTGGCGGGCACATGGCTGAGCTGGTAGGTTGGTTGGAGTCCAGCAGGAAGACCAGTGCAGAAGTGAACAAGGAAATGGAAGACGTCAGGCAACCAGATGAATAAAAATGAATACACTGCACTGTTGAGGAAAGTAAATCTCACTTGATTATAAATAAATGAACATGGTTATGAATGAAAAAAACAGAGGATCTGTTTCTTTGTTTCTCTATGTCCCTTAATATATAAGGAATTCTGCAGTCATTATTCAATTCTTTCATTGTTTCTCTTAGTAATATGGTGTGAGGATTCCGTTTCAGTCATTTCTTTTTAATGACCCCATTGCATTTCATGGCTAAAATGAGCTACAATTCTTTTAACCAGTGTCTTATACTGGACATATAGAATTTGCTTATATGTGTGTTTATTATTTGGGGTATTTTTAATTTGGAGGCATTTCCATCCATGCCTATCTTGGACTAAAGGGTGGTAAAACATATTTTAAGAATATTATAAAAATGCCCTTAAATGAGGCTATAGGTAGGTCTACCACCACTGGTAATTTATGAGATGCTTGCGTCCCCTGTTCTGTCAATGACTGTCATGTGTAACTGCTTCCACTCTCATGGATACCAAACCACTTTTGTTTTGTTTTGTTTTTCCAAATCCTCTTGTAACGTTGTGATGTGTCTCTTCAAATGGAGCTTGACTGTGTGCGAGTGTGTATGTGTGTGAGTGTGGGAGCGTGTGTGTGTCCTTACGATCCACTTGTTCTTTTCAGTGTGGTTAACTTGTTCAAAATCTTCATCTGATGTTCCGTTATTTTTCCTTATGTAGAAAAGATTTTCCTTTTAGGGATATTAGCCCTGCCTGGCAAAAAGTCGAAAAGATAAGACGTGTCCACAGACACCATCTGATGTTTTTCTCTCTCTATCCCGTTTGTGAGTGGCCCTCGGGTGGTGCAAGGGTCCTGTTCTGCCCCCTTTGTGCTCATCTCATGTGAGCCTATACTTCTTCATCACATTCAGCCTTCTGCAAATGAGGGGAGACAGGAAAGCACGCGGTTTCTTTTTTAATGTCAGTTACATAACTATTTGTGGGAGTGAGGGCTGATCGTAGTGTCTTGGACATGCTGAGTAAGCACTCTACCACTGAGTTAATAAACCTACAGCTCTTTTTTACTTCTTTTTCTTTCATTTCGAGACTAGGTTTTACTATGTTGCCAAGGTAAGCCTTGAACTTGTGATGCTCATGCCTCAGACTCCAGAGTAGCTACGATTACAGCCCTGTGCCATCGGCCCTGGATTAACACGTGATAATTGTCTTTCTCCCTTCTTTCACCCACCACTCTGTCGTTGGGTATCTTTTGAAAAGTGCGGTCGCATTCTAGTCCATCAGTGGGAAGCCTTGCGTTCAGATTATTGTATTACTTGGAGAGCAATTTCAACCTGAGAGCGTGGTCCTGTGCCCTGCTTTCCCCAAAGCAGCTTCACCTGGAGAGAAGGTCATAGCCTGGGTGCCTCAAGGGTGGGGCTAGGGCTTCCACAGAGTGCGTGCTCTGACTTTCCATGACTTCCACTGCCTTCCAAGTCTGTCCAGAGCTGCCCTTTGCATTGTAGGGCATTAGTGAGAGTTTCCCAAAACTTGTTCAACTCTCCCAGAAAAGTGACCACCCCAAAGACTACTTAAGGCATGCAGTAAGAGTGTGTGCGCGCGTATTGCAGGCCTCTTTCTCTGAGAACCATCTTCTGCACGTTGTTTTCCTAGGATATATCTTCTCCTTTGTTTGGATGCTGGTCTATTGTTTCCATGCTTTAATAAATTTAGAGGAAGGGAACTTGAGCGGGTGACTTTGGTGATAGTCTATCCTTTCTGATCCCAAATTTTCTTATCTGCAAAGGTAATCGCTACCACTGCAGTTTCTCAGAATCAAGTAAGATAGATAATGTTACTAGAAGGTGCCTTGTGTTTGCAATTCCCAGTGGGATACGTACATATAAACGTAAGGAGCAGGACAATGGGTTCTGAGTGTTCACGTAGCAGCGTATTCTTAGGAGGTTAAGTACTTAGGAGACAAAGTGAACTGGACTTAGAAGGAGCAAGGATCATGTAACAGGGACAAGAAGGTGCAGAGCAGCAGTGAATGGAGCCCAGGGTTTGTAAAACACATGGCACTGGATGGAGTAGTTTCTTTTCCTGTTCTGTGACAGAACACCACAACAAAAGCAGCTTGATGAAGAAGGAGTGTGGTTTGGCTTACAGTCCCAGGGGGACACAGTCTGTCATGGCAGGAAAGGCACTACGGCAGGAACAAGAAGCCAGCTGGTCACATTTTCATCTATACACCGGGGACGGAAAGAGAGAGAGAACAGGAAGCAGGGCCAGTCTGTAAACTCTCTCCAAGCCCAACCCTGTGATGGATTTCCTTAGGCAAAGCTCCATCTCCTAAAGATTCCATAACTTCCCCAAATGGCACTACCAACTGGGGACGGAGTTTTCAACTACAAGAGCCAAGGCGGGCGGGGAGGCATTTCTCATTCAAACCACTACACAGGCTTCCATGGATATAGTGAGGCCATGCAGAAGAGCAGTAGAGGAGAGACCTTGTGAGCTGGAGTCGTTCACGAAAGTAAATGGGAGACCTAGAGAATGATGAAAGTCAAACTACCCAGTCTGACTGAGGAATGAAGAAATGGTTCTGGTGCCTGGAGAGATGGCTCAGCAGTTAAGAGCACTGGCTGCTCTTCGGGAGGACCCAGGTTCAATTCCCAGCACCCACGTGGTGTTTCAGAACAACGTGTAACTCCAGTTGCAGAGGGTCTAACACTCTCTGCTGGTTTCTTTGGGCACCAAGCACTTACATGGTATATAGACATGGATCCCAGCAAAACATACATATACATAAAAATATAAAATAAAAAAGAAATGGTTCTGAATACATTATGAAGCCTGGATCTGATTGTTAGGTATTACCAGGAAATCTATACTTCATATTTATGGGAGTCATATGAAGAAAAAGTAAAGATAAGGAAAAAATAGAAGAAAGGCACCCATGAACCTGCTGTACCCAAGACAATCCGCTTTAAACCTGTTTTCCCAGAAGCATTTTTAATCCTTCCCTTTCCTTCTTAGTGCTATCCACATGAAATGATAGTGACAGTCCTTAGACTGCCTCAGGACATTTGTCACTGTCAAGGAAGTCCACAAGCAGAAAAAGAAGCAGACCAAAGTCAAGCTATGAAACTGGAAGAGCAGCTAGACCTTCTTATGTGTTCTGACACGTTGACTAAGAAGGGGGCATGTAGAACATAAGGCTGGAGTCAGGTTCCTCTGCCCGAGAAGCTGGGTAAGGGTGGCAATAGTGACTTTCAAAGAAGGACAGAGGAGACCTGGGAATAGCACCAGTCGCGAAAAGGAAGAACTGGTCTGCTGGGGACTACTGAGATCCCAGAACCAATGAGCTTCCAGGCTAGCCTGCCCTTCATAGAGCTGCTCAGTGGCTCGGCTCTGCTCTGTGGGGCAGGAGAGAGATTAAAGGCTTACTTGCTGAGCCACCATTCCAAACTGTGGAGGTTCATCCCAGAGTCCTTGTGCTGAATAAGGACTGCTTTTCTAGTACCTTCTATTCCTGGAAGGGGGAAAATGGTTCAGACAACACAAACACCCAAATCCTTTGCATGACAGCCCTTAATCCTCTCCATTTTGAGGGCTCTGAGTCAAGTGTTTCTCTTGGCACTTGTACCTAATTGTAAAAGACACAATTACGTTTGTGTTATGGAGTTCGGGAGATTGTTTAATCTTCTTTATGCTTGCACTTTTCACCCTACACTTTATCTTAATATTACCATTATAAAAAGACAATTGAGAATTAAATTTATATAGTAAATCATTTACAAATGAGGTGAGTTTCTGGAGTAGTATTTATCTATTCATTTTTGGTTTTTCGAGACAGGGTTTCTCTGTCGTAACTCTGGCTGTCCTGGAACTCACTCTGTAGACCAGGCTGGCCTCGAACTCACAGAGATCCACCTGCCTCTGCCTCCCAAGTTCACCGCCACCACCCGTCGTTAGAGTAGTATTTATAAATAGGAACAAGAAAATCACACGTGGCAATGAATTTATCTCACAATTGTTAGATCTTGTATTTCCTGTGTTGCACCCTCTGTGTCTCAAAAGGCTCAGTGGCCCATATCTTGCCAACTTGCGAGGTCATCAGGTCAGAAAATAGATACCCAAGGTAGTCCCAGTTTCCCCAGTCTTGCTTTCACCAGTATTCCTGGTTCCTACTTCCCTGAGCTGTTCTCTCCATGTGCGCAAGCTTCCAAGCTTAGGGATTCTGTAGCATGCTCTCTTAAGCACGATAGGAATTGTTCACTGAAACACTCAGTCTCGGAACAATTCCGGAGCGATCTTGGCACCTGAATCGCTCATTATGGCATTTTTGGTGATCATGAGAGAGATAGCAGATCATCTAGGAGATAAAATTTTACTACAGTTACCCCAGTCATTACATGATTCTCTCCTTTGTGTCCATAACGTCAATCCTAAGACATCATAAGTACGTTTGTATGCCAAAGGGCAGAAAGAGTGTGATTTGTTCAAAACCTGTAAGCAGTATAATAACTTCCTTACCCAATCCTCTTTCCGTCTTGTTCCCAGTGAGCTTCTTTGGAACCCATGCTACTTGATGAGAGAGTGGGTATAACTGAACTTTACAAACAAGAGAAAAAGATGTCTAAAGAATCAGCGAATCGGGGCATTTAGAGGCCACATGTCCTTTCTCCAGGCTTCATTGGGAGGTCCCCGAATCTCTTAATCTCTCACCCCTTCTTTCTTGGCTTACACAAGTCACTCATAAATTAGAATTAACTTGTTATCTAGATGGCGTCAAAGTCTCCGGTATCTAAGCCTCGTAGAATTTTCAGCTAGAGGCCTGAAAGGTTTCTCTTCCCAGTGTGTGGGGTTCTGGGAGGCAATACAGTTTTATAACAGGGAACTAAAACCATCAGCACTTAGCTCTCAGGAGTTGGTTCTCCAACAAGGAAGGTCCATTCACCCACACTACGGCACGTACAGTACTCTGAGCATCTGAGGTCCCATCAGGACTGTTGCTGCTTAATAACTGAGATATAGAATGCTTCTGGATCTTACTTTGGTTCCCGAAGTCCTTTCGACAAGGCTAAATCCGAGGTGTCAGTGTGTCCCTGTGGCCACACTCTGTTCTGTCTCCTCCGCAGATTTGTTGTGCAGTGTACATGGTATTACCAACAGCACGCTTTCATATTGAATCAATCCACTAATGACACACCGACTGGCCCAAGCGGGTGGCACCCATTCATCCAACTGGGTTATGTGTCCATCTGCACCTCCAAGAAGTAGAATGTTTTCCCTGGTCCCTTGGGCACTAGCGAGAATGGAGGACCCTAAATGAACCAAGATAAATGTGTTCCCTCTAACAAGGAAGGATTCTCTGGCTATAAAATAGTGTACTTTGTTTTTCTGTCTTGTTACATGGTCTCACGTAGCTCTACCAGGTTGGCCTCACTATGTAGCTGGGTATGACATTGAATTTCTGATACTCTTGCATCTACATTTGCGTAGATACATTGTCCGTATCTATGAGACATGAAGAGGAAGAGGTCGTGACACTCCACTTCAGAGGTCAGGCAGACCTCATGACTGTCAATTTTATGATGGGTGGTGTGGACATGGTGGTTTTCAAACACTGGATGTCATTTGCTTAAAGAGGTATGAGTTTTGTTGCTGCGGGCATTTAGTTGCCTGTCAAGTCAGCTGGAACTAATTGAAGTTTGGTTTCAGGCTTCCTTAGGACCAGAGTCACCCTGCCCCAGCAAAGGCATTGCTTTTCTGGAGTCCAACCTGAACCCAGAGAGCCCGGGGCAAGGTCCCCCCAACGCCCTGTCCAGTGCATTAGCACATCAACATCTCTCATTACACAGCAGCACATAGACATATCTGCTCCCAGAGCTGACCTGGTGGGGAGAGGGGGCCGTATGCTTTGCTACAGGAATCTTGTTGAAATGCTGAAGACGAGTTTAGGCCTCTTTTAAAGTTGATATTTTAAAATTAGTACATACAGTATTGACATTTTTGTATATGCCTTGTTCTTGTTGACGCTTCTCCCACGCTCCCCTCCTTTGCCCCCTACACCCCTCCTGCTGGTCTCCTCTCCCCCCGCAATAGGCACATTTTTACTTTCATGTCCCATATATTCTATCACTCTCCATATCCCAGTTAGGATCTCTGCTCCCATAGTCTCCTTTCTTGTTTTATGACCTCCCGTCCATATGTATGTGTGTGTGTTTGTGTGTATGTGTATGTATATGTGTGTATATGTGTGTATGTGTGTGTACATATGTGTGTATGTGTGTACATATGTGTGTATGTGTATGTGTGTGTGGTGTCTGTATGTGTGTGTGTGCATGTGTGTGGTGTGTGTGTGTGTGTGTGTGTGTACACATACACCTATCACAAATGTTATGCTTTCAGTTTTCCCGTGACTAATTCCATTTGTACTGTATTTCCTTTGTTCATCCATCTCTTGACGGCTGTCTACACTGGTTACATCTCCTAGTTACAATGATCCACACAGCAATGGAGATGAATGAGAAAGTCAGTCCGTGGGGTGGTGACTCCCGTAGGACTGTAAGCGCAGAGTGGGAGGGAGCTTGGTCACATGGTTGTATACTGTATATATTGAGTCCTTCAGGTAGAGGCCCAAGAGTTCGATACCTGGGTCACATTGTTGTACACTGACTTAGGCCCTTCAGGTATGTGCTCAGGAGTGGGAGAGCTGAGCCATGCACACTATCGTCTCAACCTGACCAAATAGCTAAGGTCACGAACACAAATTGACAGCAAATGCTAAGGAGATGTGGCAAAAGAGGAACCTTTATCCCACCGCTCATGGGAATGTAAGATTGTGCGGCCACCAAGGAACTTGGCACGGAGGTTTCCCAAGCGATAAAAAGAGTTTGCACTTCCATCAACGTGGAATGATTGTTTCAAACTCTTTAAGAGACTTACAGGCACTTAACTTTTTTGGGAGATGTTTGGTGAAGAATGAGTAGCCCGTTTATTATTAGTCTCTTCTGTTTTCTGTTTTCTCCTTATTTTCTCTCCAGGACGTATGAACAGTCAGTGAAAGAATTTTACAGAAATGGGAAGGGAAGCAGGCTTAACTCTCGGAGGATGGAAGTTCAAGTCCCAGCCTATCTCGACACCTGCGCGCGTAACACAGAATGGAAACAGCCTTTGAGAGTTGTGGTGATAACGCACACTATTTTCCAGACTTGTTGCTTTCCATCAGTATGTTAATGGAGGGCAGGAAAATTCAGCTTTGGCGACATTTAATCATACCCCCCGAGATAACATCTCCTCTTTCTTTCTGTATAGACAACCACGGGAATCAGAAAGTATGTGAATGCTTCACTGTGACAGAGGAACCAAATCCAAAACTGTTATTTGAAAGAAAGTGCGTGCCATTTAAGTATGGCTGTTAACAATTGTTCTTTTCAAAGATATTTACATTTTTTTTCTTTTTAAAGAACTCTTCAATCATGAAACCTGAACCCGTATGAAGTAGTATGGAAAGGGAGCTATACTGAAAGTGTATCTGAGTGCTGCATCTCTAGAGTTATTAACAGTTTTATAATCAAGGTTTATAACTTACTGAGAACAATGGACTAACTCTTTTAAGCACGATTAGCCTTGCTAAAGATTAACGTTTATGTGCCTGACGAGGACGGTGAAATGTGTCTTTGATGATAATAGTATTCCTTGCTCTACGGTGATCTGGGGTTCACCGAGATCCTGCTGCCCTGCGAGTCCCATTCAGGGGGATGGCCGCTTCCGTCCACTGCAGACACCTTTAGGGGAAAGCCAAACAGGGATGAGCGAAGCTCTCCCTTTCCTGTTCTCCTCTCCATGTCCCTTTCATACCGTAAAATTTAGAGAAATATTTAATGCTTAAGAAAATCTTAATCCTAGTGAGTATTAATGTTTGAACTTTAACCTCACAAACTCTTCTATTTGTTGTTTTATGGAGTTTGAATTTTTTTAACTGTGCAGTGGTTTGTTTTATTCATCTTTCTTTAAACAGCAAAGTGCTGGGTTTCATTTTCACATTTTCATACGTAATTGCTTTTAAAACACCCATTCTGATCTTCAAGTCTTTTAATCGTAACAGGAAGTTATACAACCTATTACGAGTCTTACAAAACATGATAGGGACTGGAGGTAAACCTCAATGGTAGAGTACACACGTAGCATGTACAAGGTCCAGGGTTTGACCTTAGCACTGCAAAAGGAAAGGAAGAAAGGAAGAAAGGAAGGAAGGAAGGAAGGAAGGAAGGAAGGAAAGAAAGAAAGAAAAAGAAAGAAAGAAAGAAAGAAAGAAAGAAAGAAAGAAAGAAAGAAAGAAAGGAAGGCAAACATACTATAAACACACACACAGACATATCTCTGAATTCTTGTTTAAATACTTTAAAACACAGTGGAAACTAATAGTTTATCTAGAATACTTTCTATACCCATTTCCATTTATCTCCTTTCCTTTATCTCCGGGAAGAATCTTTCTTTCTCAATATAAATCCTTAAGTATGGCTCTCTCTTTAGCCATACATATAAATGTTGGCTCTGAAAATAGTTTACATTTAATATTTGGTCCGATAGTCCCCAAAGTCATTGCAGTACAGTAGAATTAAATATACATCATTTGACTTAGCTGCTCTCTCTGTCTTTCCTTTCTACTTGAAATAATTGAATCACTTTAGCTACTTAAGAAATGTTATCTATTTTTGGGTTTTCCATCTGAGATACATTATGAGGTAACTGTGTGTTTGTAAGTCTGAAATCCTGTTTGATTCTCTGCTGTCCGATATGCCTTCATAGACAGCTTGTCAAAGGTCTGTGTGGCCTATCAGAGCATCACCTCAGCAGATGTAGGGAAGACGGTCACCTTCAGGTACTTGTTCTAGCAGCCAAGACTCATGGCTGGCCTCCAGAGTGTCAGCTGAGGACCTGGAGAATCTGATTGTTTGGGAAGTCATATGACTGGAAACTCACCTTGCAGTCACAATGCCCTGCACTGTAGGTTCCCTTGCTTTGGGGAAGAATCAAGTTCAGGTATAGGAAGGGTTCTCTTCAGATTCTGTATCACCTGCTCACCATCAGTGTATTTGCAAGTACCCTGTCCCTCCAGATCATGGGCAAATAGCAGCCTAAAGGTTCCCTTTAATTTATGAGAGCCAAAGAGTTTTGTTGAAAATTATTTTTTTTGTCTTTGTCTATGTTGATATTCTGTAACACTTTTAAGACATAGAACCATTCCCTTAAAGTAAACATGTATCCTGTACCCAATGCATAAAACTGATGGATTTTTGCAAAGCTGTTTGAATTCACAGTGGGGATAGGGGTAAGTCCAGAGAGTTGTCTCTCTAGCCCAATCATGTCTTGGCATTGAGTCTCTTAGGCTTCCTGAGATTCCAGGAGGCATAGTCTGAAGTCCTTGCAAAAACGGTCCTTGGAGAATGTCTGGTGGCCCACCACATCCTCATCTCTGATATTCCATATTGCTATCTCTGCAAATTCCTTACCGTCTGCCACATTTCCCAGAAGTCTTTGTTCTTCAGGGTGATAGACAAAGACGGAGGGTACAGGAGTCTCATGCATAATTTGACTTTGAACATTATGTTCAGTTCCCTAGACTTGGCATGCCCTGTCTGCACAATAGGCATAGCCAAACAAGCAAGTGAAATGTTTGATGTATCTTGAGATGTTTGGCAAGAAATAGTGTCAGTGTGACTGGACTAAAATGGTTGCAGATCTCTGACTCATCTCTGTAACCACCACTTCAGGGCCAGTATCTGCTCATTCATTTGTAACCAAAGATCATCAGAACTCCAGGATGTCACTACATGCAGGAGAGATGTCTGTGACTGACTTTTCATAAGAGAACTCCAATCAGATCCAAGACTTCTCTTCCAGGACACTAAGCCAGACATTTGCTTTGATTCAACATCACATATCCTTAACTTGATGCTTTATAAAAAGCAAACAGTTAGGAGCTGGAGGCATTGCAGTAGAGAAAGAGGGCCAATGTCTGTCTCTCCAAGCCTTCTATCAAGTAACATCTTGGTGGTAGGGTAAAATGAACAGTTATTGGATTCCTTATACCTGAAAAGTTATAAAATGATATAAATTGTATTTTCTTGAGGGCGGTGTTTTACCAGTATAGCACTGAGTAGAAAGATTTTAGTTGGAAACTCAGGTCTGCTAAGTATTGTAAGCCTCGATTTCCTCATCTATCAGGTATGGGCACTACCTCTCTGCTCTGCCTGCTTGAAGCTTTTCACACTTCCATGAAGGAACTCTGAAAAATGAGTTCCCAATGGTAGTGGCTGGGTTACAATTCCATGTGTATTGGAAGAGTGGAAAGAGAACGTGGTGAACAGGAACTGAACCCACTCTGCTCCTAGAGAGAGTTTCCAGAGCTTCCCTCATAGCAGCTGTTGTCAACCCCAGAGTGTACATGCTTGTGAAGGGTCTCACATATCAAACGTGAGCTAAGCTACCTTGAAATGAATTTGGAGCTCTTCTTTAGGTTAAGCTATAGATTAACATCTGAAAATGCCTCAGGGTTTCCAAAGGTAAGGCCTTCACGTGCTGAAGAGAATCCGCCCACGTTGCATGGCTTTGAGGGTATCCTAGCAACCTGGGGACATGTCTTCTGATATCCCTCTGCAGAAGCACAGGTGAAGAACAGGGTCTGGCTTTCTCCTTCACGGGTTGCTGGAAGCTCAGTAGCCCTTGTCACGATGGGTCACACCCACTCACTCTCGGCTCTAGAGAGAAACAAAGCCGTGTGTAATTCTAACACAACGATTTCTAAAGTGGCTTTCCAATAAAATTCAAAGGAGAATTCACAAGTAATACAGTTTATTTGCAAATTCTCAGAAGTAAGAAAGAGAAAACTTCCGTTCGTCTTTTAGTTGGTAAGGTAGTGGGATCGTGTCTCAGGAAACCTCCTCCTCCTGCTTGTGGGCTTAGACCTTTCATGGTGGTGTTGTAGGGCTGTCGGCTAAAAATATCTTCATAAATGCTGCGAAAGGACAAGTTGTACCTTTTTGAGGGGTTTCTTGGTCTTAAGCTTACTGTACCACTTAGACGTTTCTGTGTTGTAGACAGGATCTCCAGGCCATCCATTGATTGGAAATAAGGCAGTGCATTTAGGAATTAAGGAGCTCCAACATTCACTGGTTTTGAGGTTTCTCATCTGCCCTGAGCCTCGTTTCTTCATCCAGAAAATGGGACTAATAATAATAATTCTCTTTCTGGGCCTCTTTTGAAAATCACATGCAAATGGAACTTACTTAATGCTTAGTTATTAACCCTTTTGAAGAACACGTAAACTAGCTAGAGTGACGATCCAGCGGTTAAAAGGCACTCGCTGTTCTTGCGGAGGACCCTGTCTCGGTTCCCAGCATCCACATGGATGCTCACAGCAATCCGTATCTCCAGCTCCAAGGGCTCTAACACTGTCTCTGGCCTCTGCAGACACCAGGGGTGCACCTGTGCACGTGCAGGCAGACACACATAAAATAAACAGTAAACAAGCTACAACTTGGCCTAACATGGTGACTTCAGCTGGGAGCCATCGGTGCCATTGTGGTGAAGTTGGAGTCACCAGTGGCCAAAGCTTTCACCCACCCACAGCCTGGGGACTACTGTGTCCACCTGAGTGTGTAAGATGTAAAGCTTCTGTTGATAGGGAGGGAGGGAAGGGTTAGATGTCTTCAACGGCATTACTGATGTGGTAGCACTTCCTGTCCTTCATTTTGGGTTAGGGAGTTTTCCTCAGCCAGGTATGGGTCACTAGAGAAAATTCTAGAAGATAGGCTTTTATGCTTTCCATCTGTGGATTATCTGCTGTGTTGAAGCACAGCATTTGACCTGGAAGGATCTTTTTATTTCTTGTGTCTAGCCAACCACACCTCGCGTGCACGCTATCCCTGCCATCCTGACAACGCCACTAGAAAACCAGTTGCAGCCGTGTGCAGAGAAGCCCTGGATGTCGGACACTGTGGAGCAAAGTGACCAGGAGGGGCACTGTGTATTTACTTTTCTCAAAATAAGGACCCCAGGGCAGTGGAGTACTAAGGGCAGGATGGTGGGAATGCCACCTTGGAAAAGGACAGATTGAAGAGAATTAGGATGACTCTGGTTCTGTCATAGCGTGTGACAACAGGGAGCAGACTGGGTAGTAGACGGTAGAGAGAGAGATGAAACATCTTCGCTTGGTAAGTAAAGATTTTGGTCTGATGTGAGGTGCCTTTGTTTAATCTGTCTACTGTTGTTATGGGGGGGTTGTTGTGAAACTGGACAGCTTGGGCACTTAGAAGACGTTTCACTGTGAAGGTTACGCCGATAGACTTCTATCTGGAGGGGTCCTTCTGTGGGAATTGTTCTCTTTATCTTTTCCTCATCTCTTCTGCCTGAAGTTGTTCCCAAACTGTAGGTCCCTGTGGGGAAGTGGTGTGAACCATTAAGGTTCCTCTGAAGCCAATAGGGACACAAATTCAGTCCTCCTCCTCCACGCGGCTTGTGACCAGTGGATCTGAGATCGCGTGGAGTGTCGCCCTGTGGCTCACAGCAGGCACGAGGGGCGGTGCCCTCTGTCTAAAGTGCATGTGTGCCTTCCAATGCAAACACATAAGGTGTCCCTATGCAATCATGGTGAGTCAAAGGTGGTATTGACATGGTGCTTGCCATGGCTTATCTGTACAATGGCTGATATAGATCATACTGTTTATAGCCTGACCTGTGCCCCTGAACCTCTCTAGACTCGACTTTGTGATGCAGAGGTTGAACGAGGGAGATCTGGACTTCAGCCCAGCCCTCAAACACCACACACCTCCTCTTTAGCTGAATGAAGTAGCAATTCCATACACAGGGCTGAAAGAGGTCCTCTTTCGTTTAGGCATTCAGGAAAGACGCATGATCAAGGCAGCTGCCCACAGCATGCTCCTTCGGCTTCCGAGTAGAAGAACACACATAGATGAAGGAGAGAAAGAGGGACTCAGAAAGACCCTGCTGCTCATTAGTTGCTTGTGGTCAGGTCGGTAGCGAAGAGCAGAACTGCCCAAGGGAGCCTTTCCTCGTTTTCTTCAACCTCTGCAGCTCTGTGACGACTTCGCTCCCTAGTGCTGTGTCTGATCTTATTTGCTTTGCAGCTCATGTGACTGTCACACTGTTTCAGACTGGACGGAGGCTGGTTTGCTTTTTCCTTCCTTAACGGGAGTTCTACAAGGATCCAATTACATAAGATATGAGGAAGAATCTATAGTTCTAAAGTAGCTACATAGGCTAAGTATCACTGACACAGTGTGGTAGGGATTACCTCCTGTGAGTTCCAAATTAAACTGTTCTTTCCTCTTTGTGTATGCAAGTGTTTGTGTGTGTGTGTGTGTGTGTATGTAAGCATTTTGTGTAAGCATGTGTGTGTGTGTGTAAGCGTGTGTGAAGCATTGTGTACATGTGTTTGTGAACATGTGCATGTTTATGTAAACATGTGTGTGTGCATAAGCATATGTGTGTAAGCATGGGCATATACGTGTATGTATATGTGCATATGCATGAATGTGCAAGCATTGCATGTGTGTGTGTCTGTGTGTGTGCATGTATGTGTGACTAACCTAAGGTCATCTAGTTCCTTTAAGGATCTTGGCTTCCTGGCTTCCAGTCCATCTTATGGCTTCTGTCTGCTGCTTTTCCCTTATAACTGAGCCCCAGGCAGATGTTTCCAATCCCAGTGTTATTTCAGTCTTTAACCCCATGTGACCCATGGCAATCTCACTCACCTATGTGTTCCTCACTTGTCCTCTTTGCTCTCACAGATTTCCTGAGAGCCCAGCAGTACCTGTAAGATTTGACTTATTGCAACCTAGTTGCATTGAAGTGAAAGTCCTTTATGGTAGCCAGTCCACCCAGGACAAGTGGGACTCTTCAAAGTGGGTTACAGACACTGTACTCTTATTCAGGATGAAAAAGACACACACCCAAGCAACGTGGCCACTGTCTCTCAGCTCTAGGACTTGAACACAGTCAGACTGACCACAGAGTCTAAAGGTTAGCATCCCAGATAACACAGCAACATGAAAGTCCACGCCTGATGATAGTCTGCACCCTTTGAGGAACGTTCTCAATGAATTGTTCCTGCATAAGAGACCACAGACCACCTGGTAACAGGTATCAACCTAAGAGCAATCTGTGTTTAATATTTGAAGGTATTTTTCTATTCCTTCCTCTAAATTGGCCATTTTTATCACTTCCTGGTGTATACAACCTCTGCGAGCATGTCCAGTGTGCGGTCAGGTCGTCTTCAGTGTCTTCATTGACCTAAGTCCTTACTTCTTTACCTGCATGGAATTTCTCCACGCCCCATCTCCCAGTGAATGAAAGTCCTTTAAAGGTGAGGACCGTGCCACCAGAGGTGATACGTGTCCTCAACCCCTCTCCTGCCCCTAACACACAACCGGTACATGTGGAAGGAATCATGAGTATATACGTATCAGTTGGCATTATCTAAAGGGAGCAGCTGTGGTATAGTCATAGCAGAAAGTGGATATGAAACTGGAAGTCCTCGTGAGTGGAGGCACGATCTACAGGGGACATCTCACCCCTTGAAGTGGTCAGCGAGCCCACTTCCTGGGAAGTAAAGACTCGGATGTTGGTGGAGAGAGCAAGCAGCATGGTTGGGTCTTGGAGGCTTATTCATTGATATTTCCCAGCCACAATTTCCCTGAACATGGTGCAAATGTGCACTGGGGGAGAGTCTGGTTGCTCTGATTCACTTGCTCTCTTCGAGAATCTAGGATCGATGTCTCTGCCTCCGCCTCCCTGAAGGTACGGTGACAGCTACAAGCAGAGCGAGTGGAGAATGCTTTCTCACAGGGACTAAGTCAGCTCTGATAATGTCAGTCAGATAAAGCCAGTAAGTCTGTGCAGCTGACACAGCACATGCAGACTCGACTTCCAGCATGACATTAGTAAGGTGATCCTGGGAGAGTGGACTTGTTTAGACACTCTGTGACCTTGATAGCTGTGTGATCTAGTTTTCTAATACAAGCCAATTTCAAATATTTCATCCCAAGGTATTTCAAGTATGTTTATACTTGCCATTTTTGTTGTTGTTTCATTTTGAAGGGGCAGGAGTACGTGTCGCTGTGCAAACGTATACCCAGTCCAGCTGACCAATATTGGAAAACCCCAGTAAACAATTAATTTCGATCTTCTAAATGCACTTCATGGAATTTCAGCCAGTGTGATTGGTGACAAACTGCCTTAGAGCGTCCTGTTTTCTTCTCTTGCTTGTGAGGTCTCCACATGTAACAAAAGACATTTGATACTTCGTTTACATTACTTTGAAGACACACTAAAACTTGATGAGGAGAAAAAATGAATTCTAAATGAGTTGGTATTTCTTGTGTTTTCAAAAGCCATATAAAAATAAATAATGATTAAGGAGAAGTCTGAGGGACTATGAAGCATGTTATTCGATGAGAGTTCCATAAGCATTGATACCATGTGACATGTCAACGTTTGAAGCCCAAACTCTTAATAAAATTAAAGTTTTAAAGAAGAGCAGGTTGGTTTTTCTGGCTGATTCTGTCCTTGTTTACAGCTGTTGTATTTGTGCTTCCCAAAGTGACAGCGCGGTTATAGCGGTGAGCCGTTAATAGATTTGCTCTTTACCAAGAATCTTATCTACAGCCCCAGTTTCCAGTCTGAACTGTGCAGGGCCCTTAGAAAACAGCCATGTTATTAAGGCCAGTGAAGCAGTTCTAGTCCGTCAGAAAGCTCTAGTTTGTTTGTTTTTGTAAGTCTGGTGACACGGAGTTGGCTGGAGACGCTGTGGCATTAATCATTTCCTTTCTGCGGCTCTCAAGCTTGCAAACACGGGCGGAGGGAGTGTCCGAACTGTCCTCTGCCTGGTGCCGCCCACTCCCGAGCTCTTCCAAGTTTGCGGGGATTGAACTTCGTGCAGAGGCGCTTTGCTGGACTAGCGCAACCTTTCAAGTAACTGCTCCCAAAGACGGTAGGGAACTGCGCTGTCGTATAAAAATAGCCAGTGGTTTTGCTTATAAACAGAGGACTTAGAAATGTGTTTCAGAAACGACACGAAAGCCCTCAGGCGTGATACTACCAGGGGGAAACAGGGGGTGGGGAATACGGTGGGAGGTAGGAGGGTACAAAGTGGGAGGAAATGATCAAAGTACATCATCTCCATGCATGGAAAGGTCACGGTGCTGACACCCAGCGTTTTGTACAATTAATACGCACCATGATGGCATTTCTAGTAAATGCTACATTAAAAAAAAATCCGTTTTTTTAAACGAAGCCATTTACCTCTGACATGCAGGCAATGAAGTTTACTCTTCTGACATATTCTCTACCTACTGGGAAATAACATAGATATGAGTAATATTTTTGAATGAACGTTCTGATATAAATCCAGAAGCTTACACCTGGGTGTTCCTATACCTTGAGCTGTCCCCTCGGTGGCAAATGATATTGTCTGCTTACTCGTTTATTCTACGAGGCAAAAGTAAATTTTAAGGAACTTACTTGTTCATTTTAAATGCTTGCATGTAGTAAATAAATAGAAGTATTTGTTTATATCAAATATAAATACCACATCAAGGAATTTGGAAGACATCCTTTTCTCGGCTGTTTGTCTGTGTGTTGAGGTGTGGAGCGGCTGCCTTCCCACCTGTTTGTCTTCCTGTGTGTCCTCTTGGATGGGAGACCTGTCACCCTTCCTGCCCCTAGAGAGCAGCATACTTCACCTCGATTGTCCTGTCTTGTCTTCAGACAAATAATGAGACAGGAAGACTTGGGGCTCTGGTCTCAGCCCTGGGTTTGGATTCTGATTCCCCTACGACTACCCGATGCTGTAAAACAGGTTCTTTCACCTTTCAACGTCCATTTTCTTCCCTGTGGACTGAAGATAGCACTATCGACTTCATGGGAAGAGTGTCAAGGTCAGAAACCACACGTGAGTGGTGATTATCTTGCAGCATCCCCCCCTCCAGCACACAGTTATTCTTACTACTTTTGAGAAGTGCCCGGCCCACAGTGGAGATCCAGGAGCTGTATTTTCCTCCTAGCCTGACCCACTCTCTCCCCTGTCTTAGGTGTCACTACCAAGGTGTCACATCTGGCTGCCGTGCCTGTGTGCACAGAGAGCAGTACCTCTGTACCATCGCCAAGTTCCTCTCTTTCCTCCCTGGCTTATCCTACCGCCGTATGCTTTTCTGAGGCCGCTTTGCCAATGCGTCCTTTTTTCTCCAATAGTTAAATTAGCTTTCTGGTTAAGAAACCAGGTATTTATAATAGAATCCAGTTTTTGTTTTGTTTCAGTAAGACTTGCTGCAATTTGCATCTGAAATGCTCCCCGCCCCGCCCCCCCCCACCGTGTATTAAAAACTTGGTCCCCGGAGTGGCACAGTTGAGGGATGGGGGAAGCTTTTGGGGTCATTCCTGGAGATTGTGAGATCCTAGCTCCTTCCTGTCTCTCTTTGATTCTCTGACCATGAGGATTTGAGAGACCATTGTGTGGCGCCTCAGCATAGGCCCCAAACCAAAAGGGCCAAGCGACCGTTCATTGGAAGCTCTGAAACTAGGAACCAAATTAACCTTTTCTCTATAAGTTGATTAGCTAGAACATTCTGTTATTGTGACACAGAGAAGAGTAATAATATAGGGATTGGAGTCACACTTCAGTGTTTATAATTCAAGGCATCTGGGCATGCGGACTGAACCTTGGTCATTTCCCGGGCTCTGTTGTTGCTCCTATAAGCACACCATTCAGACTTATAAAAGAAATAGAAATAATTAAAAATTATTTAAGGGTATTTGGGCTCACTTCAAGACAGGGTGCTGCCAAGTTTTCTCACCTTTTGGTTCTTAACATACAAGGTTAGATTACGCGATGACTCACGTTAACATATATGACTTTTCTGAAATTATAAAATTTATTACTTGACATTAATAAGCTTAACATGTCGAGCCTCTATTTTATTTCGTGGCTATAAATTGTAGGAAGGACTTAAGAAGGTTTTGTCCCTCTTACATTTACCAAAAGATGTTTCCTATTGGTCTATCTTTTTTTTTAGACTATTTCCAAAAAGGTCTTTGAAAAAAAAAAATTTTGTTCAAAGAAAATGTTGTATTATTCTCTTCCTTGAACCTAGCTGTCTGGTTTTTCTGAACGCTGAACAAATGAATGCCTTATGGACAAAGCACTTTGACCCTCTGAAACCTCGAGCAGGTTGCTTAATGTGTACCAAGTGCCCCCAAGGCTTTCGGCACAGCCAGCCAGGCTGGTACCCTGTATTTGGCTTGAATTGAATTATACCTGATTTATTCTTGGATGGAGAGAGTGTTGGAGACGTTAAGAACCGAGTTAATGAGGTCTCTGCAGAGGCCTGTAAGAGTCCTGGGGACATGATTGCCGTGGTCATTTTCAACAGTTTCTTTGGATTCTGAAACTCCTGCAGCTGGCCTTCACGGGGTGAAATTCTTAAGCAACTGAAAATCTAAGTTGGGGCCTGAGATATTTACCCTCAAGGAAACAGGATTTGCTAAACTCTGATTTGTTTCTCATCACTGTAACATTTCAAAGATCCCTCTCCACAACCAATGAACGCTGACTACTTTTATACTAATAGTATAAAAGTCTGTCTAATGGACATGTTGTTTTTCCTGGGCATGTTTCCATAGAGAAGTGGGGGGGGGGGTGACTTGTCCCCTTGTAGGTGGACACATCTGCACCCTCACTGAGCAATAGAGATAGACATATACAGCAGAGGAGGCACTAAGGAGCTTGCCAGCGTTGCTACTCAGGCTTCGCAACCCTCCTTGCTCTCTGGGATACTTCCTTTTGAAAGCCTCGCCACCATCTAAATCCCAAAGACCAGGAAGCTTGCCTTGCTGGAAAGACCAAGTGTAGGCATTCTGGGAGCCACTCCTGGCTGATCTTAGCTTTCCTGTACCGTTGCCACCTGCTCTAGAGTAACCAGACTCATCACGAGCCTCCTGCTCATCTGCCCGCAGATGACCCGGCACCCTCAGTGAGCGCCACAAGGCAGAAGCCCTCAGCGGCTCTGCCCCAACTGAAAGGGTTTAAGAAATATGAAACATAGAAATGCAATCACATATAGGGGGAAATGCCTTCCCAAGTACGGCCATTAACAGTACTCTTCAGTCTCCTCCCCACCCACAGGGAAATGACCATTAAGCTTATCAGCAGGATTCGTCGTTCCCCAGCATACCAGGAGCCACCCTGTCCCAAGGGGCTAGTCCAAGGGCACAGGTTGACCACGCCCCCCCTGGATCCCGCGCGCGCGAAACTCCCGACCAATTAGTCTAACATAGAGAGCTCGGAGCCAATCAGCTGCACGAGAGCCCCCATCCCCAGACCCCTTTGCCCTAACCCGATAAAAGGGCTGGCGGGGAAGGGATCGGGGCCCGCCATGCTCATCTCCTGCGTGGGATAGGCGGGACCCGGAGCGCGCCGGTATCAAATAAATGCCTCATGTATGTTACAGCGGTCCGTGTCTCGTGGTTCCTTAGAAACCCGCCCGGCTTGCCCTAACATAACGTGCAGTCAGGAGAAGTGACAAGTGTTTGGTGGGTGCTAAGCCATTCGGTGTCAGGTAGTTTGCTCTACAACAGATCATAACTACAACCAACAGCTCAGTTTAAAATCCGGAGGAAGAGTTGTGTTCATCCTGCCTATCAAGGAACATTAGATTTGAATTGCCTAACACAGACGTTAGGAGAGCATGTAGAACGTTCAGGAGTCAAGGCATCTGTGTCTTCCTGTGTAAATGTCTTCCTTTGTTAATCTACAGAACAAGCTGACCACAATAAAGCACTAAGGGAAGTTTTCAGAAGACGGCCGAATGGCCTAGATGCTCCTGGCATTCTTGTAGAAAAGTAGCCATATGGGAATCAACGGGAAAATTTTGTTAGAAGGGGGACAAAAATACATTCTGAAACAAAAATAATTCAAATAAGTTCATACCAGCATAAGAGACAGGGCGTGACACCTTTATAAATGTTTAAGGTAACTTGAACAAGATGACTTTCAGAATAATGAGAAAGGATAGAATATTCTTCAATCAATGTTGGGTCCACTGACTGGCTATTTCAGGAAAAACAGCAAAGCAGACTACATAGCCACTGCTTAGTCCAAAATAAATTCCAAGTGAATCAAAGATTCCAGCATGAAAACAAACATTTAAATGCCAGACACATTTTTAAAAACAGCTCTGGGGGGAATAAGGCTTTTCCAAGCAAGATATAAAACTCAACAGCAGATAAACAATAGCATGAACCTTTCTTTACAACAGTGAAAAAAAAAAATACCAGCACCAAGATCAAGTAAACACCAAACAGGAAGATGTATTAGCAAAACAACTGTCAAAGATGCATTTAACCACTATGTAAAGAACTCACACAAATCAATGGATCACCGTCAAAGATGCATTTAATTGTTATGTAAAGAGCGCCCCGGGAATCAATAAGTAAAAACACAGTCCAGCAGTAGAATGTGCAGACTGTTCCTGCACGTAGTCACAGAATGTTTCCTAAGTGCCTCCCAGGAGTCAGTCACTGTGCTGAGGTCGGAGGTCACAGGGAGCAAAGTCCTTGATCCCACAGAGCTTACACGCAAAAGGCCAAAGGAAAGAGTCAAGAGCACCCTCTTTCTGGTGGTGGTGAATCCTACAAAGGAAGCAATGTGAGGCATAGAGGTGAAGGACGATCGGCATGGTGGTCAGGGTAGAACTCTCCAGTAAAGACAAGAATGGTGGGGAGCACAGGAAGCAGCCCCACATTGGACGCAATCCACAGAACCGCGAACCCCAACCACTGGACATCGGATGGGGACTGATAGCCAGAATCCCCAAAGAATTTCAAAAATTAAGACTACCCCCCTAGACAGATCCCGTCGACAGTTGATCTAATTAATCACATAGATGGCTTTCAAAAGCAGAGATAACAATGGCCAATAAAAACGGGTACAGATGTTCGACCTCGTTAGCCATCAAGGAAGTGCAAATTAACACTACTTTGAAGTTGTATCTCTCCCCAGTCAGAATGGAGATCCTCAAGGAAATAAGTGACAGCATATTGGCCAGGACGTGGGAGTGTAAATTAGTGCAGCGGCTATGGAAATTAGCACGGGAAATGTAAACCGAAGACTAGGACTGCCATGTGTCTCAGACATGCCAGTCCTGAGCGTCTACCTCGCGGTTTCCCTCTCAGCACACCAGAGACTCTCCGTGTCCGTGCTTACCGCTGCACTGTTCTCTTCTCTGGAGCCAGTCTAGACACACACAAAAGATAAATAAGAAAATGTACATAGAATACACACAATGAAATTTTATTGAGCTGTAAAGACAAATAAATTAGAGGTATTTATTGGAGAAATGGGTAGAACTGAATTACCATCGCAATTCGCTAAGTAGCCAGATTCAGAAAGACAAACATTTTGTGCTCTCTCTCTCTCACTCACTGTGTTTGTGTGTGTGTGTGTGTGCGCGCGCACACGCACATGTCAGTCTGTCTGTC
This sequence comes from Cricetomys ansorgei, assembly GCA_026225945.1. NCBI lineage: Eukaryota > Metazoa > Chordata > Mammalia > Rodentia > Nesomyidae > Cricetomys > Cricetomys ansorgei. Next base: position 10,581,573 of record JAMJFZ010001203.1, read on the forward strand.
TCTGTCTCGCTGCCTCTCTGTCTCTGTCTCTTACTGTGCTTGTGTGTGTGTGTGTGTGTGTGTGTGTCTGCTGTCTCTGTCTGTGTGTGTGTGTGTGTGTGTGTGTGTGTGTGTGTGTGTGTGTGTGTGTGCGTGCAGGATATAGATTGAAATTTTCCCCACCTCTGAGGTACTGGGTGATGGGTCTGGCCTGGAACAGTTTTGAGGCATATGCCAGATATATGTACCTATTGTGTGATCCTGATTTGGTCTCAGTATAGTCAGGAATAGAGACAAGGTTAGACCAGCAAAGATACTTCCAACTCAAGCTACAGCAGCAGAAGCAAGGCTAAACAAAGAAATGACCCAGAGCTTCATACATATGGAGCCCACAGATTTCAGAGGTTTTCTGCAGAAGGGCTGCTGAGGACAACGCAGAGATCACCGAGGCACCACAGGGAGCCAGAGTGATTCTGCAAAGCCTTGCCTCCATGGGCTAGCAGATTCTCTCCAAGGTTTGGGCTTCTCAGTGGTTTCATGGCCCCTCAGTGGGATAGGCCATCTGCCCTGTGTCTGCCTCACTGTGGATTTCAGGAGCACATGGTATCTAGTTCTCAGGTTCGCAGCTGCAGAGGGTGAAACAGAGCTCAGATCTCACACATGCCAGATTTGGATGATATTTCTCCCTCTAGGTGGGGGTTCGGAGCCTCGCTGCCCAGCTGGCCTGCCCCTGGGAGCCTCACTCTTTGACATGGCTGGGGAGAGGAAAATACGAAGTTGTTAAACAACCCCTTCTCTCACCTGCAGGTCTCTCCTACCCTCGCTCCTCAGTGCGTAAGCAGGCATTTCCCAGGAGCAAGGACACGCTCTTACATCAACACGGTCTTTAACCCAGGAAATTCAGCGTCGGTGTGTAGGCTATATGGCTGATCTTTTTGTATGCAGATCTCACTCTGGTCCTAAAATGTTTCTTTTCCCTAGCTGACTTTCTGTTGCTGTGATAAACATCACGACCAAAAGCAGCTTCAGAAGGACAGGGTCTATTTCCTCTCAAGCTTTACGGTCCATCACTGTAAAGCACAGTCCAGCCAAGCGAACATTCGAAGCACAAACCATGGAGTCGTGTTTCTTGCTGCCTTGTTTTCCGGTTCGTCTTCAGCTATCTTTATTTCCCAGTCCAGGCCCACCACTTAGAGAGGACATTGCCCACAGTGGGCTGCACCCTCTAACTTGAGTAAGCACACCCCAGGCCAATCCGATGGACGCGATTCCTCAGTGGCGGCCCCCTCCTACCGTGCGACAAGTGTCAAGTGACACAAAGTAACTCTGGCAATGTCCTTGGTGGGAATTAGTTGTCCAGGCATGACTGATTCTAAGATATTATGTTGCGTTTAGCCGTTAAGTCTCATTAGGCCCCTTCATTCAGAAACAGTCCTTTGTGACCTTGACGTTTTTGGGGGAATCACAGACCAGTTGTCTTGGAGAAGGCCTCTAGTTTGGAGTCCCAGTGTTTCTTTGAGGTTGAATTTGGGAGATGTGCGTTTTGGAGGCGTGGCATGAGAGTGAGCTTGCCCTTCTCAGCGCTGCCTATCAGGAGGCAAGGGGAGTCAGCGGGCGGCGCTCTTGATGTTAACTACAGTCACCTGCTATCTGCCATCTACCAGCTCCCTCGCGGGAAGGCTGCTGTTGGTAATTAGTGTATGTTACTGGGGAGGGATTATCCTGTGACAATTGGAGTATCTTTGCCTCCTCAAATTCCCACCCACCACAGTCAGCACCCTCTGCTGTCTTATGCCCCCACCGGTTTCATACTCACTAACCGGAATTCTACACACAAAAGAGTGTCTCCGTTCTCTATTAACTGATTTACTCATGGAGTTTCTTCTCTCAGCGCGGATCTTACCGCGAGGTTCTTTACACCCAGGCATCGAATGTTTTGATCCCATCCCACGAGAACCACTGAGTCAGCAGAGCATCCATGCCGTGGCTTACAGCTGCGTGGATGCCACAGGAAGGAGAATGGGAGGGAAAATCTATGCAGTCATGGGATTCGGAAGCTGCTTTCGCATCCCAAGTTCTTTACCGTAGCCTGCAGTTTGGTTTTCTTCACTCTGAAGCATGGGTTGGCGCTGTGATCGCTTCTTTGAGAGAAGAAACCCAGACAGATCCCAGCCCGACTCCAGCCTTCAGCTCTGTTGTCGGAGGGACAGTGTCCTAAAGTGGATCACAGTGCTTTGTCCAAAAACACTCCTCGCTGTCTGTAGGTGTCGGGACTGGCAGCTCGCCCAAAAGAGACCCGAGAACCTTTTGTAGGGAACGTTTTATTTGATTGAAACAAAGCGAATGCCTGAAAATAAAGGTTTTATTAAGGTGAAATTCTCTCCTGTGTCGAACAGATAAGGTTTATTTTCACGTGCCTGAGTTAGCAGCTTCCAGCCTGGTGGCTAGATCCCCCAGTCTCAAAGACTTGAGAAGCTGAGATAAGGAAACTCAAGACCAGGAACTTCCTTATCACAAAGATGTGCAGAGATGCTCACACCAATCTTCATTGTCCCGAGCGGGACCCTTTGTTCCTCCCTCAAAGACGCCCTTTGTGTTTCCCAGAGTGAGCGCTCAATGGCTCTGCCGCTTGTCTTCGTGGAAAGTTGGAGTGGATTTGTTTCCCTGGAAGGTTAGCAGTGAGTCCAGTCAAGTGGTCACGTTCGCCATCTGCTCTCTGTGCCCCAGTGCCTCAGACACAGTTACGTGGTGGGGCGGGAAGCCGGGTCCTGCAGATATTAGACTTCCTATTGCTGCTCCCAGTGTTTTCACAACTTACTGTGTCATCCTGAAAGACATTTTAAAAACTTGTTCAGGAACAGATGAAGACAGCTTATTCTAAGGGTACATAGCCTGTAGAATATTGTCACAAATAAGAAGAAAAGTCGAGAAAGCAAAAGAAATGAAGGCTAGGCACTATCAACCACCTGGAATGCAAAATGCATACCAACCCTCCAGTAATGTTGTACTGAGAGTCTCATATATGCCAAGAACTCTGGAAAATAGTGTTTCCAAACTCACTAAACTGACCGATACTTTACTCAACCTGGAAGTGTGTCTTCCTTCACTCTTACCCACTTGTGAACAGTGTGAAGCCATCTTAGTGAATGATGAAACCGAGGTCCAGGAAAGCACCTTCAGACTGACCACATTCTGGCACGTTAGTGTATGAAGCCTAGAGCACAGGAGAAAGCAACTGAGCACGTTGCATAGAGCTGGTGTGTCTACTCCTAAGAGGTATGCATTTGTGTGTTGGATCATTCTATAAAATACGTTTTCTTGCAACATTCATGTTAAAGAAAAACTAGAAGTCACCATTCTGGGGCCATAGACGAAGTTAAGACAGTGTTCCAGAAGCCAGTGGAATGAGAAAAGGTGGAATATTTAGACAAAGCTATTTCTTTTAGCCTCTTCCCTTCTTCCACTACACGGAGAGCTATAGCACCAGTCTGCATGCTGCAGAGTGTCTGAACTTCACCCTGGGGCCTGATGGAAGTCTCATCACAGTACTAACTCATACATATATGTTCTTATGAGTAACACACAGGAATCACACACGCGCGCGCGCGCATACTCGTTGGTCCTTATAATTCCCTAAGCTTACTTATTAAAGCAGAGTTTATATACAGAGGTGGCAAGTCATTAGAACACAGCTTGACACCTTTTCCCACAGTGAATACCTGCATGGAAATCCCATTTCAATGGTCGGTAGCAGCAGCTCCCCTCCTCCCTCACGCCCCAACCCCAAATGAGAAGATGGGCTCATCTGAGTTCTGACACATGAGAGTCGCTTGGCTTTTTCATGTGTCTGGTTCATCTTGTTCAGTCTTATGCTTGGGAGACTTTGATCATTGGGACTTTTAGTCTGCCACATGCATCTGCTGCCGCTGGTATCCATTTGCGTGGGCTGAGTAATTGAACTGCCCTTCATTATGGAATCCTATGTGTCTTTCTCCTTAAGTATGGAGTCCTGTGTCTTTTCCTCTTTCAGAGTCCCCTTAATTGTTATTGGCTCATTGCTTTTCCATATACATTGTAGAAATAGTGTCTTTACCTCCTCTAAAACTCCTTCCCAAACATACAGGAGATTGATGGGTCTATATGCTAATTTAGGGAGACCTAGCAACTTTGCATGCCTATTTCAATCTATGCTCATGCATTCCTTCTTCCCCTGTGTTTGGTCAGTAAATGTGATAGTTCCTTAGATAGAAATCTGCCTGATTATTACTTTATCGCTATAATGAATTTGCGATATGACATCGATATAAAGGTATAGTTTTCTAAGTTTAATTTTCTATTTTAGACCTCCAACTCAATTTCCATGCTGATCTCATATCCACTGACCTGGTCTAATTCACTTAGCAGTTTTCGTGACTTCTCTGTGGCTATTTTTGTTTTACTCATACACAATTATAAAGTCAAAGATAGCACAATTCTATCTCTTTCTTTCTTCGGTCTTGTTTTTACTATCTCTGTTCAAGAGGTAGCTACAGAAGGTATGTAAGATGCTTGCTACAGAGCACAAAGCTGAAGAAAGAGTCCTTCCAATACTCTTAGGTTATAATTGGGAGAGTAAGTCCCGGTGAGTGGTCTTTAAGGATCTCTAGAAAATGTCCATGGATCCAGGCTACGAGAGGCAGAGGAAATCCCAGCATTCATTATACTTACAGGTTCAAGAGGAGCCACATTGGGGAGCCCCAAGGACGCAGGCTCAGCCAGGCAGATGGGGAGCTCAGGGAGAGTGGGGCCCTGTGAACAAGGGACTTCACTAGGACCCAGCATGGAATATACATGCAGATGGTACGGCCGTGTGTCACTGGTGTGTTCAAATGTCTTGAGGGCACTGCCAAGGGAGTCCAAGGAAGACAACTTGTGGCAGGGACCAACAGCATCACGCTGCTGCTCCTGGTCATCTGGACAGGGGATGTGCAGGTTGTTGGTAGACACTGAGGCAATGAGCAACTGGACAGAACTGTCTGACATGCCCAGCTAGAGTGGATGCGTGCAATCCTTCCTGCGGTCACACTGTGAGCAGCGTCTGCACATCTGATATGCCACAACTGCCTCCACTCCGGGTAATATTTCGCATATCCACTGCACGTTATCCTGAATCCATGGCCAATTAGAGCCTAAACACCACGGTCAGGGGACGTATGTGTGGTTCTGCCCTTTGATGCTTGTCCGGAGCTTACCTGACCATCCCACAGTGCAGAGTAGACTCAGATAAACATTCAGCGTGCATTCTCAGTCTTCTGTAGTGGTTGACCACGTGCTCTACAGAGACAGTGACCGTCAGGTCTGATGGTCACATTCCTGTGCCTGTATCCTTCCCCCGTCTGCCACACGCTTCTACTTGCTGCTGAGGCCGAACGTGGGTCTCCCACACAAAATGGCGGATTTTTCAGCTTCTGACTCAATTTCCGCAGTGGTGGCTTTGTGTGTTCTGCAGCTTCGTAACTAGACTAAGATTCTGTGTCTTCCTATAGTTTCCTCCTTTATTGCTGTGAAAAACCTACTTCTTTTTTTTCTCAAATAATGTCTCTCGTTATTAAGCATTTGGTACTAATATAACAGTTTCTTAATTTTTTGGGTCCCTTTTTATTGGAAAGTTTTAGGTCTGTGTCTCATTTAAGCAGCTTTTAGGTGGAGCTCTTTGTGAAGAGCTTAGCATATGATATTTTATGAAACCGGTGGTATATTTGAATTAGAGTCTACTGTATTGCTGTTTGGGTTTTATTTTTCTTTGCCCCAGCATTGACTCTCTTCTATTATTATTAACTATTATTATTTATTATTATTACCATCATCATCATTATTATTATTGCTATTATTATTGTTCTCCCTCTTTATTATTTTGAGTTAACGGAGCATTTCACCTCTATTGGCTTATATTCATTTATTCTTTTACTCATTTTTTAGTAGTTAGCCTAGAAGTTGCTCACTGTATCATTAATTCATTAGTGCCATTTCTAAGTTGTGGTTTTGACTACTTTCCAGAAAAAAAAAAATGCTAAGGACTCGGAATCCCCCCCCTTCTGTGTCAGTGCCTTAGATTCAGTGTCACGCGCATTGTGACCCCTCAAGGCTCTGCTGACTATTTTCTCGTGCAGCTGGGTTCATTTAGACACTGCCTTCTTACCACTTTGCTGCTGATTTATATCTCTGTCTCTCAAGCCCCAGCCTGGGGTCATTTTTCCTCTGCCAAATGGACATTTCTGAATATTATTAATATTACTATTATTACTAATTATTATTCTTTTATTATTATTTAGCTATGCTGGCAGCAAATATATCAGGACTGCTTCCTGAGAAAGTGTGTCATCCTCACTTTGAAACAAATATTTTAAGGTCGAGTTGACATGAACTGGATGTATTGCAAGCAGAGATGTCTCCTGCTGAGACACCACAATGCCACCACAGTGGATACTGTGTTTAATTTCCCATTCCAATGCCCCAGATGAGGAGCACAGCTTTAGGGACACTCAGAACCATCTTTTCACACGGGATGGTAGGCAAATACCGCCCCCTTGCCTGAGCCAGTGTCACCCAAACAGGAGCCCGCACCTCAGACACTGTGCATCTCAGCATTTAATTCATTCAGTCTATCCCACCATGACGCTGAGACTGAGCATTAATGTCCCCATTTCACGGTGGTGGAGCCTGAGTTACAGCATTTGGCGACACATAGCCCTGGGAGTCACTGAACTATCTAAGGATAAAAGCGAAGAGCTTCCACCTGACTTGTCAGTGGCCCGGCATCAAACACAGATATGTTATTTTCAACCTGTTTGTGTTGTCTTCAGTCTGGATGATCTAGAAAATGCAGGTGAGCATACGGAACAAAACAGAAACCACCAGCAACCCACCTACCAAATTTTACACTTAATTGTCTCTTCTTCTAATCTTCTCCTGTTGTAAGTGACACCATGTGGGCATCTATCTCTGCCACAAAGCCGGTGATCATTTCTTTCAGATAAATTCTTAGAAGTAGACATGCCAAATTAAAGAGCACATAGACTCATCAAGCTTTGGAAGCACCCACCGACTGTTGGCGTGTTGATGGGGAAGGGTAGAAGGAAGACAGCCTGGAAGTTGATGAAGATCAAAAACCCCCAAGATGACAGAAAGAATATTCCAGTATCTAAGCACCTTCAAGACAGCCCCTAAGGGACTCCCACCTTGAGAATTCTGTCGAATACATCTATCTTGTCCTCAAAAACTGAAGAAACTTTTAAAAATTTAAATAAGTAGCTCCATATATGCAGATTGTGTGGAGGGAGAGTGACGTAATGGGTTGTCCGTGTGTCTTTCCTCCCGTCTGTGCTTCTGTCCATCTGGAGTCTATCTTTGCTTTGCTTGACATTGCTGCTGTGGCCAAGACGGCATCTGCTGGGTAAAGGCGATCCATACAAAGCGTGTTCTTGTGTCTAATCTGGACTGACAAGCTGGGGCCCGGCTTCTGCTCCCTCTGCTTTGCAGGTAGCGGTTTCCCTGCCACACTCTGATTGCAGATCCTCCAGGGGTGGCCCTCCGGAGTGGTGAATGCCACCTTTGTTGCAAGGGGTAGGAGGTAGAATAATATAATTCTACCTAAGAGAAAAGACGGTAAACTAATGCTGTGATCCCATTGCTGTTGGAAAAGGAACAATAAATGACAGCAAAATGAATGGCTTGATACCTGCATGGTATAAATTACCCAGCGGAAGAGATGTGTTGAGAGAGGAGAGGGAGGATTTGATCTCTGCCTTTCAGTTTTCAGCTATTGTCAGCCACTGGAGTACAAAGGCTAGCCTGGCAAACCTTGGCTTCCTCCGTTTGAATTGAACAGTTCATTCTTTTGAGTCTGGTGTTGAGGGGAGCAGGGAAAGTCCTCGTGATGATGTAACCAGCCACAGTCATCTCATTCATCAATAAAAACTAAAGAAAAGATTTGGTGTATGTGACTCTTTATTAGGGATCTGTACTAGAGTTGATTCTGATGCTTTCGAATCTGAGAAGAAAGTAGCCATGACGTAATGAAAGTGGTGACTTTCAAATGCCAACCTAATGACCACCAGCTTTAAAAGGCAGATAGCTTACAGGAATACAGTGTGCCCACTTAAGTTTGATGGAGGCTAAGCACTTGCCGCACAGTCAAGACGCCGTCTACTGATTGTTATGGCAGTGCTGACTTAAACTGTCAGTAGGATAGTTTGATAATCAAATGAGTTTTGTGCATGCAAAAATATCCCCCCTCGGTCAGCTTCATCCGAGTCTGTGTTATCTGCTCTGTGCTGACATCAAGGTGATCCATGAACGTGGGTATGCGATAGCTGGTGAGCCAACTGTATGTAACTAACTCCCCCATGTGTGATAAATGTGCACATACATGCATATCTACAGATCAGATTGCAGTATATAACTGCAGCCACTTATAATACAATAGTATTACATGGACTATTATATTATGTATTACATATTATGTATTATTATAATTAGAATACAAACTCCAATACTTCATTCTTCTGGAATTCAAAACAAATTACAAAGTGCCTCCCCCAAATAGTCAGAGAACAAAGGTGTAAGCTTCATCGTGAGCCTGGCTACCTGAGGTCCTGACTGGGGAGGATCTGCAGGCCGTGTTTGAACTTGGCAGCGTTGAGAAGAGGTTGCATTTGATTAGTGATGTCTGTGTTGGACATGGTGGGGGGGCACATTTTGCTTCATGTTCACCTAGAAACCTTTTCAGCATAGAAATAATGCAGTGTTTTGGAAACACGAATTGTTCCTCTTAAGTTGTAAAGGAAGGGAAAGAAAGCAAGCAGACAGCTAGAGCCCAGAGTCGAACTTTCCAGGCTTTCTTGAACTTGTTTCACTCTGTCAAGTTAACCTAGATCATTTGTTTATATTGTTCCTTGTGAATTTGTAACATTGTATCTGCTTTCCCTGTCTATTCCCGTGAGGACTGTTATGTTTGTTTGTTTGTTTGTTTTAATCCTCATTAAAGGAATTAAAATGGAAGTTTTCTTACATTCTTGATTCTGATGCTTAAAATTTCTGCTGAGATCAGGGGTCATACTAGTCTCTAGTTTATCTACCATTTGTGTCTCCCTCAAATTTGATGTAATAATCCTAATACATAATCTGGATCACAGTACTCTCTGCTCCAAACCATGGCATGTTCTGTTGACTTCAGAACACAGACCTAGTCTTCTTGGTAGAATCCCAAACCACCGAAGTTTATTCCCTGTAGCGTCCCCTCCGTTGTACCGTAAGCTTTGCCCTCTCAAACCAGCATCACCTACTCACTACTGTTCCTCCGGGATTCTCAATGCTCTGCTCTACAAGGGCCACTCCTCGGTGTCTCCCTGACCTCCCTGTCTGGGCCCTGACCCCCTTTCTGGCTGAGGCAGAGCCAATTCTCTGTTATGTTTGTGGCTGCAGCCCCAAAGGGTGTGTTGTGTGGGCCTGGCAGACCATGACAGCCTGCACGTTTATCCACTCTCAGATTCTTTACCCTCTCCTTCTTACTAACAGGCAGCCTCCTGAGCTTGTGGATTTTCTAGATTCAGTCATTGCAAGGAGGATGGAGAAAGAAACACAGAAGGAAAGAGGAACCCAAGCTCTGATTTCTTCACTCTCTCTTCCAATGATACCGTCTCCAGTGAGGACAGTTTCATGGCCTCCATGACTCCAGGTCCTAGGGGCGTGCCCATAGAGCTATCAGTTTCTACTAAGTAAGCCTCGGCCACAAGCTTTCCATTCACAACCGCATAGCAGCATCAGCAACAGCAGGAGCATTATCGTGTGTGTGTGTGTGTGTGTGTGTGTGTGTGTGTGTGTGTGTATGCATGTGTGTATTCATGCTACGATGTACATTGGAGCTCTAAGGATAACTTCAGGAGTCAGTTCTTTCCTTCTACCATGTTGGTTTCAGGATAAAACTCGGGTTATCAGATTTGGCTGCAAGCACCCATATCTGCTGAGCCATCTTTCAGCCCTCTCTCCCTCCATTCTGGCTTGAATCATTGAGGGGTTTGCTACCATCACAGAGTTCCTAGATACTTTATTTTCCATCTTTTGACTAATTCTTTCCCTCATCTGTATATTCATTTGTGTGTGTGGTGCTTCTGTTTAACTTCACTTAGCTTTATAGCCTAGATAAATCTTTCCTGTCCCAGATGACATTTGGCAGATATTTGCCGACTTTATTGACTGGTTTTAATCTGTCTTCTGTGTGGTCATCCCTTAGTACAATAGATGAGGCCTGTATCAGTTACCAGTGCTAGGTGATATTATCTGGGCTTCCTTGGGTGGTAAGAAATTATCCCCAAACGCAGAAGCTTGAAACAACATTTATGAGTGCATGGGTCCAAAGTTTAGCAGGGTAGGTCTTTTAGTCCAGCCGGGGCTCACTTGGGGTTCTCTGGGCAGCAGCAGCTGGGTGGCTCTGTCATCTTGGCTTTATGGAGACAGTTAAAGGGAGCTATTTCCACTGCATTGTTCTTAGCCATGAGAGACTGGGTCGGGCGTGTCCCCAAGGTAATCATGGGGCAGCAGAGAGACACTTAAATGGAGCAAGAACTTTCTCAAACTTCTATATGAGCATGCCTGATAAAATTCCACGGGGCAAAGAAAGTTGTGAGATGAAAACTAGGACTGAAGGGGGCAGAGGGAAAGGCTGCATCACTGAGCATGATGTGATGAAAGGGTTAATGCAGAGAGTGGGGGAGGGCGGCACTCATTATTGCAGGGTTAAGTATTTGAAGCTTTAAAAATGCAAGTCTCCTGGTAGTTAACAAGTTTTAAAAGGAAAACTTAGAACAATCTGCACCGCCTAAGCTTTAAAAAGCAAAGTATGAATTTCTCTGAAGACTCTAAGGCATTGACAGGGCTATCCCAAAAGATCCATCAGACTAGCAGAGAGCAAAGAGAACAAACCCTTGGGGAAAGGAAGGAGGAAGGAAGGGGAGGAAGAAGAAAGCAAGAGGGAGGAAGAGAGGTCACAGAATGAGAAATTTTAAAATGAGCACATCAGAAAACCTCAGCTGGTTACGAATGCTCACTGTTCTTGCAGAGGACCAGAGGTGGACCCCCCACCCATATCAGGAACCTTACGACCACCTGAAACTCCAGCTCCAGGGCATCTGACTCCCTCTTCTGCTTCCCTTAGGGGAAAACCAGGCCCTCAGACTTACTATATGCCTGGAACCGCCCCTGTGCTCTGATTCAGAAATGCAAAAAGGGCAATTTCCGCTCAACAGTCTCATTTCTTAAGATCGGGCTATGCTATACCTTATAGGTCTGGGAACTGGCCCCTCTGTAATATACATGAGGTTTTTCAAGAAGAAAAGACTGACTGGCTTCAATAGCTATGACTGTTTTATGATAAGGGAATAAATTGTGACCGTCAAAATAAAAATATAAAAGGCTTAGCAAACCCTTTAAAAACAGACACAAAAAGAACGTAAGCTGTTCACACCGTCCAATCTACTTCAGGTGAGAGATGAGAGACTAAAAGTGGATGGATAGTGAGACCAACGGGTGGACAGTGAGAATTGATTTTTGCCACAAGAAGACCCTTTCAAAATTAAATTAGGCAGTTATGGTGACTCACACCTTTATTCCCATCTCCCAGATGGCAGAAACAGGCCTGTCTCTGTGTGTTTGAGGCCAGCCTAGTTTACATAGCCAGTTCAGGCTACACAGTGAGACCCTGTCTCAAAATAGATAAATAAATTCGATATAAATTTAACCCTTTCAAAGCTTTGCAGTGAAATTACACGCTATGTAATTGCCAGTTTCTTCTATGTTGTTTTGTTTGTTTAAGGTTACTGCCTTTCCCCTAAAATAGATCAAATGAAGAGCCCTTTATAAATAACAGATTAGTGAACCAAGTTAAAGAAGGTTTATTTCTATTTTACCCTTCAATTTGAATTAATTGGGAGCAGCCCTGAGAAACAGTGCCAACGTTACCTCGGGTCAGATGACTAACAAAACAAACTGCTTCACACCCACAAATAAATGTATCCCAACTTAGAATCCGAATCAGTTACAAAACAGGATTCTTTCGAAACTACGAAATACCGCACTAGTAACATAGTTGTGCCCCAATTTTAAAAGGTACAAAAGAGACACATTCTAAACTACAGTTGTTCCAAGAAAGGATTCTCATTACGACGTTAGGCAGTCTTTTTTGAGCTCCGAGCAGATTCCCAATTGCCTGTTTTCTAAGAAGAGTTCAAAGCAGGCCTGTTTAGGTTGGGAGGAGGGCTTAGGCTTCATCTCCTTTCTCTGCTTCTCAAAATGGCCTTCTGCACAGACAAGTCGCTGCTCTGAGCTGTCTCCTGGAAGGACTTGAGTTCTCAGAAGCATACCATGAAAGAGTCGCTATTTGCGTTACACAAATCCTAGGTCCCACCTCCGGAGCACCAAAATGTCAGGTTCTCCTCGACAGTTCTGACTTTTAAATGGGAGCCTGTTCTCAGGCACTCAGAAGGAGCCTATGACATCAGACTCCCTGAGTGAAGCCCTTCACCGGTGTCTCCTTCACTGTTGGGCAAGATACTTAATTGTTTCTCTGCCTCCGCTTTCTGAATCTGGAAAATGAGCCTGTTAATACTGTCTCGTATGGTCAGTGTGAGGACAAAAGTATGTGAAATTATAACTACAAACCAGTCCGCGAAGCGTACTTAAAAATTTATGAATAAAGTTGTCGCCTATGACCTCAGCTCTAAGCCAGCCCTGACTACACAGTGAAATCAATCCCAGGCTGGTTTTGGCTACAGACAGGGACGTGTCTTAAAAAGAACAAAGTAAAATAAAAATTTACAATAACTTTTTAACGTGGATTGTGTGAGTTTGAACCTTGTTTTCGTGTAACCAAGTTTAAAATCTATTCCTTAGAGTCTAAATCAGAATTAAATTATTAAATTTAATTATATCCAAAACAAAGTATATATTGAAGTCTGATATCATTTCTACAAAAGGCACTTTCATTTGTAGTTATTTATGTCAAGCTAAGGGAGTACATATAATCAGAACTGCAACAAAACCAAAACAGCTCCAAGCACAGGCCTCTTTGCTGTATTGGCTTCCTCTTTGAAAACGTTAGGATCCACTCCATGTCTTGGTCTCTTTCCCATACCCTCAACGTTTCCACTCACAGTGAGCTGAAGTTGAGGGTTTTAGTTTAGAAAGTTTATGACAAGAGCAGAGGAGAGGGATTTTGAAGAAAATAGGAGAGTAGAACTCCAGAATCCCCATTAATGTGGTTGAAAGTGAAAGGCGTTAGCAATAGTAAATTTTAATAAGTTTGTGTTGCCTGTTTACGTACGAGGCGTGTGTTCTGCGTGGAGGCATAATGCAGAGGAGCCCCCATGAAGACAAGGGGAGAACTTGTCATGAACCCCTGAGTGGGGCAGCAGGGAAAAACCTGCCCATGCCCAGCATGCATTGCACACTGTTGAGTGACCAGGAACTCCTTTAATGTGATACACGGAGCTTTTCCGGCGCTGTGAACAGTACCTGACTGCTTATGTGAGGGGATGAGGAGAGCTCTTAGCACACTGTGGAGATGGAGGGAGGTCTGCGAGGGTCTGAGAGGGTCGTAGAGGGGGCAGATGTGGTCAGAGTACATCCATGCGTGTGACGAGTATAGCAAAGCCCAGAACTTTGGACAGTTAGTATACGCTGTTTTAACAAATGTCGACAAAGAGATACAGAGACAGAAAGTCACACTATATGGTAAATTTAAACTACCCGGGTTGCGGTGATAGCTCCGTGGGTAAACTTGCTCTGCAAGCATGGGGAGCTGAGCTCTGGTTCACAGTATCCCTGTGAAAGCTGCTCTCGGTCTGTGAGTCGCCGGGCCGCAGGCACCACAGGCATTCTTATGTCTCGAGATGAACAGACGTGGTTTGTCTTCCTAGGTGTTCTTAGGGATGTAATGGTTTTACCTGGGGGCTGTTTAGTCCTTCTCCATTATCCTGTCCACAAGGTCAGGGGGCCAGCTTCTCTGGGTCAGGAGACATTGAGACAAATGTCTTTGGGCCTATAGTAGGTGGGGAGAGGGAGCAGCCTTAACTCCAGAGCATGAACATGACAATTTAGTGACATAACATTTATTATACACACCAATCCAAACAACACCCCCTCCCAAGCCAAGCAACAGCGGCTCACTGCTGTGCTCCCAGTACTTGCAAGGCTAAGGCAGGAGGCTCACCATGAGTCTGGGTCCAGCCTGCACTATAGACTAAGTTCAAGGGCAGCTTAGGCTACAGAAATGAGACCTTGTCTCAAAAACAAAACACAAAAGCCACCCACAAACACACCGTTGCCATGGATACACAGATTTTTCTGTAAATACACACAAAAAAAGCAAAGACTCGCAATTTATAAATCAACTTATGATCTAGGCTTGGGGTGGGCTTATCAAGGAAATTATACCAATGCTCTTTTTTATTATTTTGGTGAAAACAGGAAGAACAGATATGAAGGGGGGAAGCCGTCTTCAGTTTCAGGTGTCAGGAATCTAGATGTTTGTGCTCCTAACCCCTGGCTGTGACTTCTGAGTTCCCCACAAGGATTGCAAAAACAGTGCAGACTCTGAGATACAGGTGCTGCCCCCTCCCCCCACCCCCAGCAGGTGCTGCCCTGTGTTTCTGTCACCAGAAAGGGTCCCCAAAGGCCACACTTTGTAGACAGCCACACCCTGCGCTGAGATGAGCCCCCCCCCCGACCCCCAGCCTGGATGCAGCTGTGGTCTCCCCTTCCCTGCAGGTGCATGGAGCCACACCTTCCCCAGCACATCTGCCCTGCTGGGGAGCTGGCTCATCCAGGAAATAAAAATCTGATTCTCTATAGCATACAATCTCCCATCACCTGAAGGCTCTTGTTTGCCTCTTAGCTGTCTTCCCAGGCTGGGAAGAATATAAATTTTTGAGTTGTTGTTCTCAAAGCCTCATAGATAAGTAGGTCTTTGGGGGCCGGAAAGGTTGTCGCCCTCCTGAGCTGTGATTAGAGCCTAGCCTTAGAGTCTCTTTCTGTAAAACTCTCTCCAGTTCAGAGTGAGACGTCATCTAAGGCAGTTTGCATTTATTCAAAATCTGAGATGGCTCTATATCCGGACCCTGTTTAAACACAGGCACTGATTAATCAAATGTTGGGGAACTTAACTTTAAACAAACAAGCAAAATTATATTTACCCTCTTGTGTTTCCTTTTTTTCCAGATCTGCGGTTTCCCTCTCTTCGGAGGACCTGCGTGGTACCCAGTTCCACACATGACTTAATGCATCAGAAGGTCAGAGGTCGGGTTGACTTTCTATTTGCACTTGTGGGTATTTTTGCTGTCCGTTGACCCTTTTTACTTTAAACTTGTGGCATCACCGCTTTGGAAAAAAAAAAAAATTTAACGTAACTGGGCTCTGCTGGTATTCCAGAGAAATACAAGGTATTGTGTGGGCTAAATCCATATCAAGGAAAAGAAATGGAGTACATTTATTTACTCAGAGGAAGAAGGTCAGTCACGGGATGCTGGGTGGAAGGAGCCATTCCTCTTGTTTCACAAGAAAATGGTGCTTGAAGAAAGCAATTCCTTCTCAAGTATCTTTTCCTTGAGTGCTCAGAGAAAAAATAAAAAGAGCAAGCATTAGAGAAGCCTTGGCTAGAGAAGCCAGGGCTAAGCCAGGGGCGGAGGGAGAATTCCTGGGTTTGCTGATGGCTCTCTGGAGCCCCTTCATCTAGAGGAGCGTGGTCATACCCTTCAGCCCTGTTCCGAATGCCGGGCTGTAATTTGGAAGCCAGTTTGTTTTCGTCACTAGAACAACAGTTTCCGTTTGTCTCTGCGACGAAGGCTATGTCAGCACTTTGCTTTCTCTGTTTATTATTTTTAGCAGTTTAATAGCTCACCATGAAAAAAAAAAAAAAAAAAAGGCTTCCTGGCAGCAGGGCGGCACACAGGCCTGGCCTGGGTCTGGTGGAGACTATGGAAGTGTCGGCTGGCAGCAGCAGCAGCGGGGTCCTTTGAATGCTGTCTTTGTGCTTCCCCTTCCCTGTGGCCTCTGACCGATTGTCTAGGCACCTTGGTTGGGCTGATGCTGTCTGATCGTAGCCAGTACTAATATTACAGTGCTTGGTGCCCAAGCCTCCCTTGGGATCACCCAGTCTGGCTGCCTCTGTTTCCCAGCCCTCCCTCCAGGGCTGTCACCGCTGGCTTATCAGAAAACAATATTGGTAATTTATGGACCGTCATAAAAAAGGGGTCACTAAGAATCTTGAGATCTGGGGCTCTTTAATACAAAAAAAAAAAATGCAATGATTAATATCTCCCATGATGCTACCATACATATATTTTCATTAATTAATTTCCCCCTTTTCCAAATGAAACCTTACAGTGAACCGCAATGTGTACAGCATGGAGAGGGACAGCTGTGCTGTTTGAGGGTGAGAAGGGTAGCTAAGCCCCCCCACCCCAAGGCCTCAGCTTCTTCCTCCTATCTCCCCCAATCAAGCTGTCATCTGAAGTCCTCCACCCCAGTGCAGAACCCCAGGGGACCTCAGAGCACCCATGCGTGTTCCTTCAAGGTGGTCTTTTGACCTCAGACACAGAAGCCGTGGAGTGGTTTCCCTACCTGCTCAAAGCATGCAACATCCGACCCCCAAAGGAGCAGTCTATGAGCCCATCTTTGGACACTTACAGAAAACGCTTGGTTGATCAATAGCCGTAGGAATTAGTGAAGTCGCTATTAGCTCAGGGTGAAGGGGGAATTGGCCAGAGGCTTGGAGCATAAGGGAATTGTCTGGAATGACGGGGTGCTGTATACCTTCCCAGAAATGTGCCCCACGTGGCCCATGTCAAAACTCACCTGTGCATGCCAGCCTACAAATAATCATTCCTTAAACAAACAAAAAAGAGAAAAGGGAACAAAAAAATTAAGCTAGGCCTTTAGGGAATGAACTACTATAGCCAGACATTTGAATCTGAACAACTTCTTAAAGCTCAATGGGCTACTGGGTGCAGACCCCGGTCTTTAACTCTGTTTCTGAAGTTTGGGGAGACCTGCTGTCCATGCAGGGCCTTCTTTGCCCAATAATCACCCACCTGGAATAAAAGGGACAGCTCCATATGTTTTTAGTCTTCATCTACTCCTCTGGATGCTTTTCACTGACTGTAAAATGTGAGATTCCGCTCGGCGCAGCAGAAACTGGGGCTAAAAAGCGGGCCTCTGTGTATCTATAAAACAGCAGCTCCTGGACTCTGCCGCTTACCCTTGGCTTTCTAACTGCCCCTGGCCCTGCACCTTCTGCTACATTTGACCTTCTCCCAAGCCCTTTCTCAGCCTGAAACACTTCAGACAGCTCTCCTTAAGTCTCTCCCTGCCTTTGTTTGGAGGTTGGGCAGTAATGGAAGGTAGCCGTTTGGGTTGAAACGGCAGCTAAGAACTTAGATCAAGAAAGATGAGACTCAAGGCCCATCTTGGGGAAACTGAAGGGAAACGGGCAAATGTTTTTGAAAAGGAAGTAAAGGGACCCATGAACGGGTCTGAGGGAGTCAGAACAGGACCGACACAAAGATGCCCAGATGTCCCACCAGCCTCTGAAGCCGTAGATCTTTTCTTCGGACAGGACAGACTGTCCGTAACATGAGAGGTTTCCCAACAAAGGGCCAAACAGAGTCTACCCCCAACACAACCACAGGAACACAAATTTAGTTTACTAATGAAGCTATGGTAAAACTGAATCATCGGTAAAATATTTTTAAATAATAACCAGAACGGTTTTTTAACCCACGTATGCCATACTTTGCCGGCACATGACGCACGTTTCCTAATCAGAGCAAATTTAACTTAGCAGACTTTCTTCCAACCAGCCTAACGTGCCTGAGAGCAGAAATGGAATTACATAATAGAAGAGTTGGAGCGTCATTTGCTTCCTTCTGATGCCACTTGTTTCAAGTCATTAAGAGGCAACTTAACCAAATGGAAAATACCGAGACAGAAAGTATCTATCTTCTTCAGTCCACTGACAGGGGATATTATCTTCCTAGAACCAGGATTTTGGACATGCCCTATCCACAAATCCCACCCTTACCTCATACCAGTGGAGCTTGTGACTTCAGTTATTCATAAGAGGGAGAGTAAGGGTAAAATGTCAATCACTGAAGTCTAGTCTGTGGATATTTTTCCCATTGATTATTTTCCATTTAAGTGGTATATATAACCAAACTACTATAACCAAACTCAGCCAAGTGTGTTGTCTTATACCTGTAATCTTAGCATTTAGGAGGAAGAAGCAGAAGAATTCTCCATGAATTCAAGGCCAGCCTGGGTGTGTATTCCAACAATATACTGGGCACTTATCAAGAGAATAGATTTCATATTAAGTGTTCAGAACACAACAAAAATTAAATTAAATCAAAAAGTCAGATGAAACAAAATAATTAAGGGAACTAAAGCAAACCGCGGTTCTGCAGAACGGTCCAGAACTCAAGGGGGCTGCTAGCGGGCTCGTGCTTTCCAAGTCTTCTCTTGGCTTTGCTTCCCACCAGCTGTGTCGCTTGCAGGATGAACGTCCCAAGAACTGTTCTGAGTTTGCCGGCTCTACTCCCTTTCCACTCTTCCTTCAGCCCTCACCTATCTAGTTTGCCCTGCATCCACTGGGTCTGCTCCTGCTCTCGGTTTTTTTAAGCAGCATCTTGAATGCGTTCAAACAACACATTCCTGGAAGGGCTTTTGGAAAGTGAGGTGTCCCGTTAAGAGTGTTTTCCCCTTTCATTTCACTCCAACAGTCTTCTCTACTGTTGCTATCCAGCTAAGACCACCCAAAGGCCGTCGGACAGAACAACCACGGCTACTTTCATACTCATGTTGCTTCGATTGACTGTTTCCAGACCAGGAGGAGGGAGGGGAGCAGGGAGCCATGAAGACTTCAATGCCCCAGTGACAGAGTTGACCCTAACTAGACCTGCCAGTCCGAAACTAATTGGTATATCCAATCAGCTAATAGCTTTGTAAATAGCTAAACTTGTGAAGAGAATTTAGAGACTGCCATCAGAGGAAACTACGAAAAAACTATAGCTTGAACACAAAATCTCTCTGTAGCAGGAGGCGGGGCCCCCTGATCGTCAGAGGCCCTGATTCTTTCTGCCGTTGCTGTTCTTAGCAACAGAGGAGGCTGCCTCCTCCAGACTTCTTGGTTCAAGATACCAGCTGGGTCTCTAGTCTTTGCAGAGGAACTCTAGAGAACTGAAAAGATGGATTGTAGGGGTAAAAGGCACTATGGTTTTTTCCACTTCGTGATCTTATCAGAATTCCAACCTTACAACTAGCTGCAGTGCCTTCCACGGACTCCCAGTGGCAAGGGAGCTGGCAAGCATAGCTAGGCACCCTGCCATCCTGAAGGAACATGGAAGGTAGTCCTGGAGGAACATCCAGGCCCACAAACCCGGTTGTAATTAGGCAGCTGCTGGCGGCTTTTCCATGAGAACAGGTGCATCAGCTACTACCTGTGCAGTTTCAAACCTTTTCAAAGAACGCATACTCGTCTCTCAGCCTGTGTGATGGGTATCCATTCATATGCATGTGCGTGTATATCCGGGGAAACCCAGCTAGACATCAGCTACGCTTTTAAGAAAGAAATCTAGATGAATGAGAGTTTCTTGGTCTCTTTCTAAGCAGAAAATCAGCAAGACTCCCCTAATGCAATCAGCATTCTGGGAGCACATACATAATTCATGGCTAAGGATGCACACACATACCACAGGAAAAAAAAATGTAAACTTTCCACAGAGCTGCGTCAGCAGCAAAGATTTTCAGACACTAATAGCCATAAGAATCGCCTGTAGAGAGAAGAAGAGCTGGCAGAAGGATAGGCTTTTCAAGGGAGCAGGACGAGTTGCAAAGAGCCAAGGAGTCACCACAAGAAGCTACAGTAGAGGGAAGGGTAATGTCGGGGACTGGGAAGGAGCCACTGCCTGCCCTTCCTCCCCTCCCTTCCTTCACACCTTCCCTCTTTCTCTCAGGTCCCTCGTCCCTCGTTCCTTCCTTCTTTCCCTCTGTCCCTCCCTCCCACCTTTCCCTGCTTCCCCTCCCTTCTTTCCATTTTGGAAGGTGTAGCCGCACGCATTTGGCAGCTACGTTTTCATAAGCTTTCCATTTTATAGGATTCCAACTGACAAAGGATGTATCTGACACCATCATCACAACCTTTCTGTGGAGCCAGACAGAGGGAGGCAGGTGATGCCTTGCCACTGCAGCTGACAGAATCAAGGCCCACCTGTGGCGATGACCAGATGGAGCCAGAGCCCTCCTCATGACTGGGTTTCCCCCTGCCCTATAGTACATGACACTCGCTGGCAAGCACACTTCCCTTGTGTGCTGGATCCACAGGGCTGGGTAAAAATGGCCCAAGTCTGTCAATGCAAACTCTGTTGTTATTGTCTGTTCGATGCTGGCTCTTAGGCTTCATTTTCTGTTATCTATCAGCTACAATCGTGTAAAGTTGGGTCTGTGATTGATTATAACCCCTTACCGTTGCTTCTGGAAGGTGAATGCCATCCGTCTGCCCACCTACTGTTTGCAAGGGGCATGCTGGTCCCACTCACTGCCTGCAACTCCGGGTGTCTTTCTGGAGCTTGCCAAGGCAGGCGCTGGGATTCCTGCTGTAATAACCTAGACCGTGTCTCTAATTAAAGATAAATGCCTGGACGCTTGTGTAGTAAAAGTAGGAAGGCATACATGGGAAAAACACCAACCGTAACCCCGTGGTTAGAGTGGTGAGCGAAGGGGAGAGAGGAAAGAGAGGTCATTAGTGGTTTGCTACAGGTTACTCCTCCCTGAGTGATGAAGCTTGTGGGTGCTGGGCAGGTCTGTATGTGCGATGGTGTCGCGCCTCCTTCTAAAGCTGTCTTACAGTTTAAACACCCTTCTTCGGGGCAACGTTAGTTTCGAGCAATCCGCGTGTTTCTAGACGCACAGCAGTTGTTTGGATCGTCCAGAAGGCTTCCCGGCACAGTTCCCTGGGTTCCACGTGTGGTTTGAGATTCAGCGGGTCATGAGAGCAGCTAAGAACCTACATCCTAACAAGTCCCCATGTGATGGAGATGTTGCTGATCCAAAGACCACACACTGGGGACACTGATCAGAGAGAACTGTTCAGGCTGGTGGCTCGAAGACATTCATTAGAACAGTGTTCGCTTGGTAACTAAGGATTTGGCTCAGCACGGAAACTAACCAACGTGTCCAGCGTGGCAGAATGAAGATGTTCTTTCTGGTGGAAAGGAGTCAGGACTACCCTATGCAGCTGAGCTAGTTATGTCCCTAGTGCCCACTGGAACCAGGCAACAGTTAAAGAAACAGACTAGTGTTTGCACAACTTTCATAGTGTTGCTTTGGTATAAATATGTACACCGCTCGTAGGGAGATGGGCAGGACGTTCAGACACAGAGGGAACCAAGACAGGACATCAGGCAAGGCTTCTTAGAGGATGGCAGGTCTCATTGAGTCTGGAAAGGTGCTCACAAGAGTCTGTAACTCCAGTTCTGGGGTCCCACGCCCTCTTCTGGTGCATGCACAGACATGCACTTGGGAACAAACATACATACACGTAAAATAAATATTTTTTTTAAAAAAGAAAACAATTAGACACAGCAGGGGTTTGGTCCCATTTTATATTTCAGCAAGAATCCCAGACTGGGATACGTCCTGGGATATGGGTTGAAGATGAGTTCAACCATGGTGAGCCAGAGAGGTAGCCTTTCCTTACTTAGCCTCTGTGTAAAGTAGGAAGGCTGAATCCAGGCAGTTCCAGTGTGAGTGGAGGGGATGGGAGGGACGCAGGGGAAATGGAACGGGGTGGGGGGGTCACAAGGATCGAAAACTGCAGGAAGCAAGAGAAATGTTGCGAAGATGTGGCTTCCCTGTGCACATTTCCCATTACTCATGAGACTGGACACTGACCAGGGAAGGCCCGTGCCCATCAAATCAAACATTGATTTCCTTAAAGATGGATTGAGAAGGACTCTTTTCCCCGTCTGAAGATAATATAGTTTCTCTATCTTATTCATTATAGTTTTTTGAGTTCTTTGTTTCTGGCCTAGCATTTGCTGGCTGGTCTCTAATAGAATCAGGTACACCAAGACACCTGCTGGGCTCTTCTCTTACTTCTTAAAAGCTTTGATCTGGTTGATGTCCTGTCATTAAGGCTGCCCTGAGCATATCATTTAAATTTATCATTTAAAGCATTCGTTACTTTTCTACGCTGTGATAAAAATACTATGACCAAAAGCAAATTGTGGAGGAAAGAGTATCTTGGCTTAAAGTTCCAGAGGAATGAGAATCTATCATGGGAGAGAGGCATAGTAGCCAGTGGCAGACACGGAGGCAGGCAGGAGCTGGAAGCTGAGAACTCACATCTTTTAACCACATGCAGGAAGTAGAGAGTGACCTGGAAGTGGCGTGAGGCTTTTATTCTCAAAGCCCGTCCCCCAGTGACATACTTCCTCCAGCGAGGCTGCCCCTCCTAAACCTTCCCAAACAGGGCCACCAATTGTAGACCATGTGTTAAAATGGGGGAGCCTAATGGAATACTTTTCATTCAAACCACTATAATTCCCATCAAACACTCCTTTCTGCTCATCTTATACTTTTTCCCACAATGCTTTTGACCTTTTTTGTGTGTGAGGTATTTATTCTACCATTGGTCCCTTCTTTGTTACTGTTGTTTGGTGATTTGTTTCAACCTGACTTGAAATAAGGACTTAGTGTGTTTCCCGGGCTAGTCTGGAACACCTGCCCTCGTGTGAGCCTCTGATCTCATTTTCCCATGGAGCAGGCACAGGCATACACCACCATGCCAGAGTTGTCTGCAGCCTCTGGGTACTAAGATGTGAGCCCTGTCAGTGGTGGGCACGAGGAACCTGTATCTGTTTCTTTACAGCTCTGTCCCTGAGTACCTAGAACCATGCGGTTTACCCTTTGTGATTTCTTCCATTGTTTCAATACATATCCTCTCATTTGAAGAAACCATTAAGTGCTCACCATCTTATCATTTCTTATCCATGTTCTCTTAAAATACTCTTTAGGTCACATGCGTTCAATAAAGCGTATGTAGTGAAATAAAGTGCTATCTAGATACCTTTCCCCAAAACACTCCACTCTCCCCTCACCAATTTATACGTCTGTTTTCTAGAAACACATGTATCACATCCACACAAGGTGCCTGGTGAGAACTTGTCTAGGCTTCTTAAGGGTTCAAAGCTCCTACCTTTAATATCTGTAATGTCATAGCAAGGCTTTGGTTGAACCTGGTACATGATCTAAATGTGTTCCTTAGCAGTAGGAAAGTGAGAGGATTTACCTTAGCATTTGCCTGGAAGAAACAAAGAGTGGTTTACCAAAAACATGTTCATCTCTTCAAGAAAACATCTAACACAAAACACCTAGCTCCTGTGAAACACGCATTTCACTGTTGTGTGGACCTCTTCCACGACACGCACAGTGGCAAACGTGGTGCCACGGTTTTTTTCTAGACATGTAAGGAGTCTGTATCAAAGCCAGCAATTTCTGCGTTACAATAAACTTCCTGCATCCAGCAGACAGAGGAGCTAGCCACCAGCTCCCTCTGGGAAAACCCATCGTCAAATAAACTTGTTATAGGAAGTACCACCATTATGCTTCCTGGAGGAACTTAAAATGCACGTGGGCCACAGTGTATACGACAGAAGAAGATAAATAACAACTCAACTTAGTTTGCTGCTACTTGCGTTTTGGGCAAGTTCAAATGAAAGACCAAGCCAGGACGATGGCTTTGCACATCTGGAAACTGTGATGAGCAGGACAGAGTGGTACCAAGCAGGATTACTTCCTGCACAGGTGGAGACAGAAAGGGCAAGAGGGTGTGATTAGTCAATATTTCTAATAGCGACCAGCTTCAAGTTTTCCGTGCTGCGGCTGCTGTTGTACGTAACATGTGGTTTCATCCCCAGACTGTTGCTGTGTTAGGCTTGTTAGTACACACCTGGAAACTTTTCACTTCCAATTTAAACGTCGACACAAGATTATAACCGCAAAGTCAGAATTACTCGGGGAGGGATAACCGGCAAGGGTAGCAATATGCACATAGTCAAAAGACCAAGAGTTGGACAATGCCCTGATCTGTTAAAGCTGTCAGCTGTCAGTCAAGGGAGGTTGACCCGTTGCTTCTCTTGGAGGGAAGCATCTAATCTGGCAGACACCTTGTTAGCGGTGACCAGGTCGAGGTCTGCGTGACAGCTCCTCGCTGTACGCCGCCGCAGGCATTTCTAGTGCGGTTTGATTCAGTTGTGAACGCGGTCGGGTGTGCCCTCTCCCCTTTATCCAGCCGCTCATTGCCAGCTGACAGCCCCTGCCTCGGTGTTAGGCGTACAGTACGCACATAGCACGATCCACATGATGTATAAACTTGCATCGGAGTCTCATTTTGACTTCCTCTTAGAACATATAGACTTCAGTGCTCTCACATCAAATACACAACAGCTGACACACTCACCTGCAGTTGAGAAACTGTTGGGGGAACAGAATGATCTGTAAATTCTTTTGTCTGTGAGGTGAACATGGTTGTCTTCTACTTCTCAGCTATGGATTGAAAGTAATCCACCCTGCGTTAAACAAACCTTACACAATAGCCCGAATGCTCACAGAACAAATACGTTGAATGGAAAATTATTCATTTAGCAAAATCTTTTCATTCAAAAGAGCTGCTCTGTGAAGTAAGTCGCTGAATCCACTTAGGGCACCTATTCCACTCGGCGCTACCCAAGACCCAGCTGAGGGTGTAGCAGGGCCTCACTGTTGCAGACAGTAGGAAGAAAGTAGCTGCATTTGAGAGGACTGGTAGATGGGAAGGTACAGCAACCAAATGGTAAAAATCGTTGGGAATCAATGCCCAGACTTAATATCTAAACCCTCCTGTTCAGATACGTTTCTAAGGCTTCTGCAGTCTTCACAGTCCTCCCCGGAAGAGTCTGCTCCTGCACATGCCAACTCTCCTTTGCTACTCAAAGTGTGCTTAATAGCCTGTAGTTTGAACACCAGTTGGGACTTGACAGAGCCGAAGACCATCCCAGCACTGGCCATCTGTTACCTTAGAACCTACACTCTGACAAGATCCCCAAGGATTTTTGTTTTTTATACACAGTCAAGTTAGGGCTGCCTGAGTCAATGCTCCATGCCCCGGACCCCCGTCTAGCTGGCTATGTTGTGTGATTATTGAGGCTGCACAATATTCAAAGAAGAGCCTAGCATGGGCACAGCTCCTGTCTGGCTTGGAGTTGGGGTTGGGGCTGGAATTTTAAGGGATAGAAACATCTAGAACATGTGATTAGAAGCCAAAGTCCGCTGGAGACACCGAGGAAGCCATCATAGTGACGTTGTCTGTGGGTCATCTAAAACTGCTCTGATGATGTCATTTTATGGAAACCCGGATGCCAGTGGACCTGCTGTTAAATGCTAAGGGAGTAAGAAGTAAAGCATACAGGCAGCAGGAATAAGAAGGTAGCACTCTGGCTACCTCAGTCACGGGAGCTGTACCAGGGCTGGGCTGAGACTCGACTGTTTAATGTGCTCAATGCTACAGAAGGCAGAAGGAGAGCAGTAAGAGGCGGTATTGCTAAAGGCTTTGATCTTTTCTCAGGAAGATTAGACATAAGACTGCGTAATAAAAGAAAATGAGCTTGAGGCTAAGCTCACATGCTGGTCAGCCGCAGGAGACACTAACTCTGCGACGGGAATGACTTCACTGGAATGTTCCAAGTCAGAAACCTTGATGAGAATGATGGGAGAGAAAAAATGGCCACAGTCATCTTTCTAAATTCCCAGGCAACTGTCCCTTGCAGCCATCGGCTCCCAGCTCAAAATAAACAGCTGAAGGAAGATTGCCCTGCTGCAGAGCTAGAGAGCTGGAGGTGCAGGAGGAGCCTAGACTTTACTCCCTCAGCTACCCAAGGAGCGTCGTAAAAAAGACTTGGAAGCCGAGCCTGGCCCAAGCAAGCACAATGGACTCTTTCTTGTTTGGTAGATGTAGATTAGCGTGAGGGGAAAAATAAAGATACCCAGCTCCTTACTTCTTCTCTTAGGAGCTTTAAAAACGTTATCGTTTTCGGCCTTGAACTGAGAGTTAAGCGTCTTCCTCTGGCTTAGTGATAAAGGACATACAGTAAGAGGGTTTCCTGCAGCACCACGTCTCCCCAAGTCAGTTTCCTCAATGATCTTTCTTTCACGGTGCTCTCTGACTTCCTACGGTAGTAACCATGTTAGGAATTGTGTTTCTTATGGACTTCTGAGATTTATTTTCTTGACCATATGCTGGAATCCAGTATTGTCTGCTAAATATGTAATGCCACAAACTCAAGTCACCTATGTAATGTCGAATTTTCCATAACTACGTTAAAAAAGAAAAAGATCAAGTGAAGTTTATGTTGGCATTGTGGTTTTCAGGGCAAAGAGATGACTCAGGAAAGAACACTTGCCGAACAAGCAAGTGGAGCCAAGTTCAGATCCCAGTGCTATTGGAAGACCCCGGGTGTTGTCTTGCAGGCCTGTAACCCCAGCAGTGTGGGGGACAGAAATAGGAGGATTGTTGAGAATTTTTCTGGCTGCCAAGCCAGCTCCAGGTTCAGTAAGGCACCTTGTCTCAAGAGGATGGAGACTGATAGAGCAGACACACAAAATTCCTCTGGTCTCTGCAGGCACACACAGGTGCATATGCCTCACACCTACAGTTCTCTCTCTCTCTCTCTCTCTCTCTCTCTCTGTACGCGCGCGTGCGCGCGCGCGCGCACACACACACACACACACACACACACTTTATGTAACTCGATACCCCAAATACTATCATAGAAAGTAGCTGCTCTAAGACATATTGATGAAGCATTCGCAGGTCACTGGAACCTGACACACACACCACACTTGGAACAATACCTCACTCTGAACATGACTGGTTTGTGGCTGCCAAACTGAAGCTCAGACTTCAGAACAGTTGCTCCTCTCATTTGGAGTCAAGTTCCTTTAAAGAAACATGATAAAAACTACAGGCCTCCCTTCTTGAGAAAGAAAATCCCGTTACCGTGCAAACTGCCATAATCCTACTGACGGCCTCATATTTCTTAAAATGCTGAGTGTTTGGAGTTGTGCAAGTTATCTAACAGGAAAATGTATATTATTCTTATATATGAAAATAAATGTCATTTTGCAAAAGCAAACGATAAAAGCAGGAGATACTTTACAGTTTCCAATTACTAACCACAGACCTACCTGCCAAACTCATCTTTCATGTCTCCTTTGAGATTCCCTGCCTTGGGCTTTTAGAACCGGAGAGAGGCTGCTGTGATAACTTTATAGATGCGTGTAATGTATTTTGATCAGATCTACTCACACTCTCTTCCCTTCATATCCTCCTCTGTCTCCTCCAACTCTCTTCCTTCCCAGCTTCCCCTGGCATTGTTTTAAGTCCATTTAGTGCTAACTGTATTGCATGGGTGTCGGACAATCATGGGTGGCCTCTTGGGCCCAATTCCCAAAGATACCTTACTCCCGGTCCCTCAGAAGCCATCGATTGCCGATAGCTTCTCGGACAGGGATGGGACTTCATGAGCCCCTCCCTCACCCTGCTAAGCTTTCTGCTGGCTTGACCTTGCGCACAGTCAACAGCTGTATCAGCTCCTGTTAGAACCAGCACTGTGATGTCCAGCATACACTGTTTTGCTGCGTCTGGCCCTCCCAATCTTTCTGCGCCATTTTCTGCAACGATCCTTGGGTCTTGGAGATAGAAGGTGTGGTATAAACGTCCTTCTTAGAGCTGAGCACCCCAAAGTCTCTTATTATTTTCATGTCAATCAGTGATGGGTCTCTGTGCTATTTGCCGTTCTGCTGCTTGCTATTCTGTGCACTAATTGCATTCCATTTGCAAAAAGAAGCTTTTCTGATGAGGACCAAGAGATGCAGTGATCTATGGGCATGAAAATAAGGGCTAAGGAGAGCATTTATTACTGTTGGTTTCTCCCTCTTGCCAGCCATGGGAGTTTGGCCCAGTTAATGGTGCCAGGCCTGAGTTCTATCTGATAGATCAGATTTTAATGCCATCGGAAAAATACGATTGGTTATTCCCATAACATTTGTGCAGTTATTGCCCTTGTGGGCCTATCTTGCCAGGCCAGTCATTATGTAGCTTGCAGAGTTCACAGCTGGTTAAGACTGTTGATGACTCTATTAGGATCAATAATTGACAAATGGGACTTCATGATATTATAAGGACACCACCATTCAAGTAAATAGGCAGCCTACAGAATTGGGGAAAAGAAAACCTTTACCAGTTACATATCCGTCAGAGGGTTAATGTCTAGAATACACAAAGAACTCAAAAAACGTAACACCAAGAAAAACAATCCAATTTAAAAATAGGGTATGCAACTGAACAGAGAGCTCTTAAAAGAGGAGATGCAAGTAGCTATATATATAAGAGATATATTAATATAGTTTTTTATCTCAACATACTTAGCTGTCGAGGAAACGGAAACTACTTTGACATTCTGTCTCCGTCAGAATAGATAGCATCAAGAAAGCAATGACAGAAAAGCTACTCTGTGTGGGGGGAACGGGACTACTTACTCACTATAGACGGGAATGCAAACTCACACGGCCATTAGGGAAATCCGTGCGCAGGGTCCTCAAAAAGCTAGAAATAGATCTACCGTGTGATCCAGCAAGGAGATCTTTCTAGAGGAGTTCTTACTGCTGGCTTTACAGGCAGGAGAGGGAGACTGTCAGAGGAGTCGGCCACTTTGCTGGCTGTGTCTCCGTGGGGTAGACTGAGACATCCGGAGCCTAGGGCCCTACAGGAGAGCATGGTCAAGTGATGTAGAGTATTCACATGTGCAGGGCTGGTCCTGGAGGTCTGCTCAGTCCAGAGAATTTCCCTTGGGGTTTATTTGCAGGCGAAAGGAGTCTAGAGTGCCCCTTACTGCTGTTAGCCACTACATTAACTGCTTTGAGGTGAAATTGCACGGTGTTAGGTTTCTTCCAAACATATTTTCTCGAGCTTGAACACATTTTCTATTAAACAGTAACTACTATGTACATTCCTGTTTATGGTAACGTAAGAATCGCAGTCTCTAAGTTGTTTTTCAAAGAATTTGCTTTCCAGACCCACCAACCCAGTCTGTGCAATAGCCCTAAGTATGGCTGAGCCCATGCTTAGCTCTCCTGTGGGATTTAGTTTCATTCATGGCATTAGCATCTGTCTCTCTGACGGGAGTAAGTCACATACATTCTAATGAAGGATGTAGTCATTTAAATCAAACCAGTCCAAATCGCGTCTAGAACCTTCTCCCCCAGGCACACAGAGACAGGCAGCCACGGGATAGCAGGATCGCTTCCATTTTATCCACCACTCGCGTAGCAGGTGTCTCTTTCCATTTTCCAGCTGTGCTGTTGCCATGTGTGACGATGTCTCTGCATTACACAGAGAAACTTGTTAAGTCCTATGAGGCTGGGCCGTGTTATCCCCGCTCTACAAACAGAGAAACCAAGACCAAAGGAGTAAGCAACTTGCTCAAGCCACAGATTTGCCTCCACATACTCATGCTCATTGGGCAACTCTGTGCTGCCTCTTCGTGTTTGTAAAACTCAAAGAAGCAAAGTTCATCCAGCAGCCATTTATTGTGCAACTGTTGTGTGGGTGAGTCAGCAACACCTTTGCCCCAGGAACTCTCAGCCTATTTGGAGAGACGGATAGAAGGATAGAAATAAATGGTGGTAAGGGAAACAGCGGCTTTGCTGGAGGCAGTGAGGGTGAGGGTCGGAGAGGCATGTCCAGCCTTTCAAGAAAAGCAGTAAGCAGGAGCAAGAGTTCTGTCTTGTGACCAAGTAAAGCATCTTGTAGAGGCATCGCTCCGCCTTGTGGTGCGAGATGTTAGGGTACACTGTGAATCGGTGCAGGTGGCAAGATGGGACCGGGGTGGCTGTCAAGTTGTATCAGTTGGGGCAGGGTCATATGCGTTAGGCTGAAGTGAAGACACTACCTCGACCTAGAAGGAAGGAAGCAGCTAAGGCTAAGGACATAGAAGAGGTGTGAGAAACACTTTCTAGAAAGACCTAGCTTGAGCATCAGTATTGTGGTCTTCCAGAAACGAAACAGGAGGAGGAGGAAGAGGGGGAGAGGGCGGAAAGGGGGAGGAAGGTTATCAACACCAGGTGATTAGAAATTAAGCATTTCAGAAAGGTTGAGAGTAAAATGCAGAGTGAGCAATGGGTAGCCTGTGAATGGGGGATGGGCAAGGGAAAGAGCAGAATGGAGGAGGAAGAAGTGAGGAGGAGAGTGGAAGGGGAAGAAGAGGGAGAAGAGGGCAGAGGTCACAGTGTCTGCCTAAAGGAAGGAAAGGAAGAAGGGAGGAAGAAAAGGATGGAAAAGAGAGAGAGTGAAGTACGCTGGCGCCTCTGAGAGACCCCGGGCTGTGGGTCAGTTGCAGGATGCCTTTGGGATCCTGGCTAGGCTCAGCCTCTGCTCGGCCTCTGGGCTGGCTCCCGCCTAGTTCACTCACCAGCAGCTGTGCCCATGGGTCCACTGTGGCTGTGGCGATCTCTACCAGGAGACAGCGTATCAGGATGGTGGGAGACCTTCCTTGAGGAGCCCTGCCTCGGCATGCAGCCAGCTCCCAGATCTGGCACACCATCAGAAACATGTCAGCTGAAGACAGCAGCAAAGCAAATTAAAGCCATTGCCAGGCTCCCTTACAGGGAACAGTGGCCACTGTCAAAGTATTGCTTTTTCTCAGAAAAAAAATAAAATAAAAATAAAAACACCTGACATTTACATGGACAGTTATCAATCCCCTGTCTTTATGACTTTTAACCCAAGGACTCTTCCCAGACATGCAGAACCTGAAGACTTGTTTCAAGCCAAATTATTATTTCCCTCGTGGCCGGTTATAAGTAGCATAATTAGTGGAGAGAGCCATTTCGCTCAGCAATTATGATTATTACCATTCTGGGCCAGGAGGATAGTGAGCGTTCTAATGGCACTGCGGCTGTGGATAAGGTAGCCCGTCAGGTGTTCGCTGCCCAGGAGCCTCCCGATGCCGGAGTCTCATTTCAACAAGGGGTTGAGTTACCACACGCTTTGCTGGCCGCCTGCTGCAACACTGGCCTCAGGCAGCAGGCCAGGAGGCTGACAGGGAGCCCCTGGCCCTCCTGGAGAGCAGCTAGGGGCTGTGAGCTAGCTGTCTGGGAGGAGCATCCTGTGCACAGTCCCCATGGTCGTGACACCAGCCCAGTGCCGCAGAGCCCGGGTATCTGTGATGCACCCCAAGAGTGTGTAACTGGGAGAGCTCAGCCATACAAGCACAGGCCGGGCCTCTCGGCTTCCTGGCAGCTCACTGGTCGGCAAAGCCTCCATTCTGTCGATCTTGGAGGTTGGACAGGGTGTGGAGATGTCTGCAAGTCTTCAGAGCCCAGAGGACAGCAAGGTGAGCATCAACCTAGCCCTGTAATGCTCTCAATTCTGTTACAGCTAATGAGTGGGTCAAGCAAGGTGTGTCCATCTGAAGGACATGAGCATCCAGTGGCCAGCCTCCTACAGTCCTGGCATGTCCTCCATAAGGGCACCACAAATGTAGTGCCAACTGATTCCTTTGCATCTTGAAGTTAAACAGGCAAATATATATATTTGCATATATATATGCATATACATATATATATGTAGATATATATATCAGACTTCAAACTTTTTTATTGGGAGGCAAAAAGAGACGTTATGACAAATAAATATAGATTATAATGACGTTATTTCTAAACTTTAAATTTTTTTGGAGACACACAAAAGGAAAATAAAGCGTTTTCCTATTCTGAAATAAGATGCTAGATTTGGTTAAGGACAGGACACTGGTACCGATAATTCCTGGTATTTTCAGGAGTGCTCAGTGGTTGCCAGACTTAGGGAAATGACTAGAATATTCCACGGAGACAGGGTTTGGTGCTATTCCTTGTTTTGGTGAAAAGTTGAAGGAGTGAAGGTGTTTCACTTGAGCCAAAGAGACTCTGGGAGTGACTGCACCTTCAGATATGGGACGCATTGACTTGAGTTCCTAAGGTGAAGGGTTTGCTGTTTTAAGGGGGGAAGTAGGAAAGCAAATCCCTCTGGCTAAAAAAAAAAAAAAATACTTTCTGGAAAATGCATTTGTTACAGATGCAAACTTGGCATGCAGGACCAGGGATTTGGTGGAATCCTGTGGACTCCAGTGAGGTCCTGTAGGGTCCTGTGGACTCATGTGGGGTCCTGTAGGGTCCGTGGGGGAACAAGTATGCTGGCAGTGGGATCCAGTGGGTGGAAGCGTCAAGACTTGGCAGAGCGCTCCAGTCCTCTGGCCAGAGCTTCAGTGGAACTGGTTTTTTCCTAGCGTGGTCCTCTTGATCATCACAGACCAAACTGCTATGTAAAGAACATGCCTTGAGCTTTGCCGTCACCAAAGCATGGGTTGGACGTGT
This sequence comes from Cricetomys ansorgei, assembly GCA_026225945.1. Taxonomy (NCBI): domain Eukaryota; kingdom Metazoa; phylum Chordata; class Mammalia; order Rodentia; family Nesomyidae; genus Cricetomys; species Cricetomys ansorgei. The sequence continues at coordinate 10,614,084 of JAMJFZ010001203.1, forward strand.
GTGGGCTATTTCTAGGGTCCTGGGATATACCCTAGCATCCCCCTAGACCTCCCCCTACACAGCAGTGCAGGGATGAGATGGGAGGGAAGATCTGCCATTGAGAGAATTCATGGCAAAGGGAGCATAATGCTTAGCTCAGTGCTAGGATAGTCTAGGAGCAAATATCAACTCTTCTGAGTAATTTTTAAAGGTCATGAGCTGAAAGAAGAGAGCAAGAAAAGGCCCAGTTCTTGCTTCTGTATATGTTCTTCATGATCTAGGTTCCCTTTTTACTGTTAAGAACATTGTAGACAGAGTTCTAGCTTTGTGTGGGCACTTACAATGCACATCTAGCCCCAGATATGCACCAGATTGGAGCTTTAAAAAAAAACTTTTAAAGTGAATTGAATGGTGTCATTATGATATCTTAAAGGCTTTTTAAAAAAGCATTCTAAAAAGCATCCTCACCAGAGTGTGAATGACGCTGTAGAAAATGAAACGTACTTAAAATAATTCAGTATTTCCAGTGGGAAGAAACCTACCCTCGATTCTTTTTGAACAGAAGAAGGAATGTAGTTGAATTTTTCAGATGATACTTTGTAATGGGAGAGAAGGTGACTGTGTGTCAAACGAAAGGGATAATAATCATGACAGAGTATTCGCTAGAAGCTAAACACCCCTTTCTGTAAAATGCTGGAGACAAACCTGGCTTCGAAAGGCTTGGGGGTAACGGGCTCTTAGAAAGGTCCAAGTGAGATGAAAGGTCCGTGTGAGCCTTTAGCAGGTGGTGGGGTATTCTCAGCCGCTTCCTAGATACTAGCTGCAGGTGAAGAGCAGTTAATTCCCCCTACAAGCAGCAGGTGTGTGAGGTTTGCCTGCTCCCCTGGGGCTCTGTCCTGGATGAGAAGAGGACTTCTTGCTTTCAGGGAATCCTCACAGGCTCTAGAACAGCTTAGGCAAGATTTCTCAAGATGCTGAGAGGAAAGCCAGAAGGTTGGAGGTGTCCCTCGTGTCAGGAGTGAGACCTCGCTGAGCCCGGAATCAAATAGGACTTGCAGTCTGCTCCATCTCAGCAGATAGAAGTGTTGTCATCCCAAGCCTGGACATCGTACACCCTTCCTCTTTTCTCAACCCTCGAATCTCAACTCACAGCAACTGCATAGTCTGCTTTCAAAACATGTCTTGTGTCTGCCCACTCCTGTGCCTCTGCTTCCACCATCTATGGCCACACCACCTTCCTCACACAGATAGCCCAGTGGTCTATGGACCAGTTTCCCATGGTCCCATGGCTTTAAAGGTTGTCCACTGGTCTGACAACAAAATCTTAGTCTCTGTCCATACTTATTGGACCTTGCATGATGCAGTCCACCTCTGCTCTCTCACGTCTCTTCTCACTGTGATCCCAAGGGCCAGCCAGTCTAGACCACTAGCAGTCTTTGCTAGAGGAAGAGATCCACCCGAGAAAAAGAATGTGAAAGGTATGGAAGGCGGCAGGAGGAAGTCCAGTCTCAATAGTAAAGGGGGCGTTTTGTATGATCCCATCACACAAATGTGGGGGTAGGTCTGGGAAATACGGGAAGCGTGCGTGGACTTCGGAAGCCTCCGGAAAGGATTCTTTGGAACCTCAAAATTTATCTCCCCACCAGCTTCTCTAGATTCTCTCTCCCAGGGTTAAAAATGCAGTCTATGAAATTCCTGCACCAAGAAATAGAGTCTTTCCTGTGAGCCAGGTGCAGTGTTAGGCACAGACGCTCTGGTGATTGAGTAAACAGAGGGGGAGACCATGCCTTTTTAGCATTTTGCAAGCTTCTGGGGGACCTAGACGATTACAGCAGAAGATAATTACAATTCAGAGTTTTACAAGGTGCCTTGAGAACACATGGGTGGGGCGCCCCGCTCTGAGCTAGGAGGTCAAGGACGGCTTCCCAAGGGAAGTGCTAATTCAGCTGAGGTTTGAAATAGTGGGAAGTAGGGCAGAAGGTAGCCACGAGCAGTCAAGGGTTCCTGGCACGAGAGTGAGCCAGTATAAAAGGACAGCACAGCTGTCCCGCAGCCTTCGTAGGCATTAGTTCCAGGACACGCACACAGAGGGTGCCATACTATCTGGATGCCCATGCTCCTTGCATATATGCATGTATGCGTGCATGTAATCTGCACTCATCCTCTGGATGCAACAAGTATGTTGTAATAAATGGCATGTGAATGTCTGTTATGTGTGTGTGTGTGTTTAGGCAATGGTGACAAGAAGGGAAACTGCATAAGCTCAGTTCTGATGCAATTCCTTTTCTAATACTTCCCACCTGCATCGGGTGAAATTGGCAGGTGCATATTCTGTATGTGTTATTTTCGTGAAAAGTTCAGGATGGCTGCCACATACTGTGAAAAATGGAACCGACGAAGAGAAAAGGAGCTGAATGTGACTGGGAAGCAGTGGTCCATGAATTCAAAGTCTCGTAGGCCAACATAAGATCTTTCAAGCTCTTGTAGCAAATGCAGAGTGAGGTTGAGGGATTTGATGTGCATTTCTGACAGCTCACCCCGGGTGGCATATGAAGAGACACTAAGAACAGCGGTTCTTAAGCCATCTGAGAGCTGTCTTATAGTCCAGTGGCATGATGTTGAGATGCACCTATATGCAAAGTCAGGCATTCTTTTGTAGAAGAGTGACTTTTAAAGCAAAATAATCCACAATACTTGGAGACAGATGGAATGGTGCAGGGCTGAGGGAGAACAGCAAGCATGGCTCCCCTTTCGACCACGGACAGCCCTGACCAAGGACCATTTGCTAAAGGTCAGGATCAAGGTGTGAAAGGAGGCAGGGGAGACAGAATGAAGTCATGTCTGACAAGGAAGTGCTTCCTCTTCCCTCGCAGAGCCGGCTTCTTGCCATGGTCACCGGAGATTCTTTAGACAGACTGAAGGGAACCCTTGAACCCATTCTAGTATCTGAATTTGAACTTGAACTCTGGCTGAGATGCCAGGCAGTATCTTCTGCCATATATATGTGTGTGTGTGTGTGTGTGTGTGTGTGTGTGTGTGTGTGTGCGCCTGTGTACATATATATGTATATCAGTGTCTTGGCAAAGCCACTGCTCTTTGGTACCTGTCTCTAGAGTACCATCCATGGTGGACATGATGATGTCAGCACCTGAGGGCTTGGATAAAGGTGTTCCCATCTCAATTGGTTTCACAGCCCTCCTCTGCTGTACACAGGCTCTCATTTACATCTGGAATGAGTACATGTCTGGGCTGTGTGGTGATTTATACACTTAATGGACATGTGAATGTGGGAGAGACAGAGACAGAGAGGAAGATGACAGTAGATATCTGCCGGAGACACCACCCAATTATCTTAATGCCTGTGACATCACCCCACTTTAGTGGAAAGCTTCCTTCTGAATGAGTAGGCCTTATTCGACTCATTATTGAGGCTCTTGTTAAGCGGTATGCCTCTGTGAGAGCGTTCCTGTAGACACTTCTCAACATTGACACTGACATTGGTGGGTGACTCCACGTTGAGGGTTTCAAACCCACTAGATGCCTCCATGCTGATGATCACAGGAGTCCACTGGGAAACAAAACTGCCCAGGCTGACAGCCATTGCACTTGAGCAGTGTTTCTCAAACCGTGGAACCTAGATGAGCAACACCAGCATTTCTAGAATGCCTGTTAGCACCTGAAGTGCTAGGGTCCCCGAGGGTCCCACCGAGAGAGAAATTCTAGAAGGGAGTCGCAGTGGCTTGTTTCATAAGTCTTCCTTCCTGTTCCCGGCTCACTAGTTTGAGAGCGCTAGAGCCGATGCATGGTCACCAAAGTGTTGTGAGAAACAGTAGTTACATAAACAAAGATTTGGCGGAAAGGTTTCTTTTCTTTTTCCTCTCCCTTTAAAAAAGGAACTAAACCACTTGTCTCATTCATTTATTTTGTGGACTGAGGATGAAACCCAAGGCCTTGTGTGTGTTGGATCGAATGTTCTTCCACTGAACTACACCCGCAACTCTTGTTTTGTGGTGAGGATTTTTGGAGTGTTCAGGTACATATGTGTGGAAGTACATGTGTATTGGGAGCATATATATATATATATATATATATATATATATATATATGCCTATGAATGTGGAAGTCAGGTGACGTCAGATTTGTTCCTCAGACTTTTTCTTTCCCTGGAAGCCCGGGGCTCACTGAGTAGGCTAATCGGGCCAGCCGGCCCCTGCCTCTGCCTCCCTGGCATTATGACTTAAAGTACTTGCCACCACACCTGGGGATCTAACTGGGGTCCTTATTTTTGCAAGGCAAGGACTTTACCACCTGAGCCACACACACCCCCAGCCGACCCTTGGCTTTGTGAGCTGCCCTGGAACTTGCTGCGTAGCCCAGCAATCCCTGAACTCAGGATCCTCCTGCCTGTGCCTGCCAGCTGCTGGGATTATAGGCCTGAGGCCAATTCATCTAATTTTTGAAGCTCAAAGGTTATTGATATGTTTCTATTATAGAACTTTTTAGGAATGCATAACCGATTTTCAAATTCCTTGGAAAGTTTGCTGTGTTGAAAAAAATATTTTTTTTTTAACCTTCACTTGCAAAGATAAACAGTAACAGCATACTTGGGGGATCCGATTTTAAATAAACACATGGACAAACATTTTGAGTAGCCTAAAAATATGTTGCCTGGCCTCTGATAGGACACACAGCCTTTGTTGAGATTAGTGGGCCTCCTCCCTGCCCCTCACCCACACCCCTTCCCTAACCCTGCATTTCCCCGATTTCTTCCTTAGCTTCCCCTCCCAGCTTCTCTTTCTTCACTTGTCCCCATTTTACCCGACATACTGACCACAGAAGCAGAGTTTTCAAGTTTATTTAAGCAGTGGTTTTGTAATAAACCCTAAAAATCACAGTCAGATCAACGTTCTCTTCTTCGCATCCGTTTCCAAGTTCTGCGCAGTGCTAGGAAATTCAGTAACGGCAGTATCTCCCGTAAAACACAGATTTCTGGAGGGCAAATAGATTCCATCTTGCCAGGAAAGAAACAGATGTGACACTCAAACGTTTTATTTAAAAGAATAGCATTCCAAAATAAAGAGGAACTATTAGTATGGATTCGTTTATAAATGCGTTCGCTGTTAAACAGTTACATTCAAAAGCTGTGCTGTCAACTGCACGCCAAGGAATAAGACCTATGAATGTTACTTGTTTTTTGTAGCACAGGGTATGGAGGAAGCGGAAAACAAGATGGCGTTTCAAATTTGAGGTCGTACTGTCTTTGTGGGCTCCGAGATTGATTTAGTGAGTCCCAAACAGCTTTCGAGATCCTTTCTTTAGGAGCGAACAAGCCTTAAAAAGGGCAGGGAAGCTGCATTTCATGTCACTGTCGTCATCATCATCATCACCATCATCACCATCGCTGTTGTCATGGTTGTTGTTGCTGTGTTTTGGGACAGGTCCCCTGAGGCTGGCCGTGGATTTCTGATGTTTTGTGTCCACCTCTAGAGTGCTGGGTTGATAGGCCTGTGCCACCACACTAGTCTCTGCAGTCCTGGGGAGTCCAACCAAGGCTTCTTACAGGCTGTGCGAGCCACATCCCCGGCCGCCCCGTGCTTCTCCAGTGGTTTCAGTTGTGTGGGGCACAGGAGTTACCCTGGAAAGAGTAGTCATCGTGAGCTGCTGACGGCACCGAGTGGGCGCGTAGCAGTGAGTTTATGACAGAGACGGCAGCCAGCACAGGTCTCTCCGGTGAAGTCAGACCCAGTCAGAGAGAGGGAGCAACAGGAGGGTTGGGAGGAGCCTCCCGCACGGAGGAAGAAAGCAAAAGCGAGGGGTTCTGTTTGGACCTTAAGGGCTGGGATGTGGGACCTAAGTAGCAAAGAGAAAAGAAGAAAGAAAAAAGGCAGTAGTGGAGGCCATTCCCTTCATCATCAGGAAGGAAGATTCTAGAACTTTGGGTTGATAGAGGTGCAAAAGCAAAAGGAAGACATGATCTAAACAGGTTTCACCTCAAAGACCCGGACAATCTCAACTTCAAATGCAGCAATGAGTGGCGTTGTTAGGACATGTGTCCAGGCCATTAGGCCATTAGGAAGCAGTGGCCAGGACGTGGACTAGACTTTTACCATGTGTGGGGGTCAAAGTGACACGCATACAAAAGACGGAGGTTAGAATGTGTAAGTAGCACGGTCCTCTTGTTTGGGTAAGGCCTGTTCCAGATGCTTCTGATTTCTTCTTAGTAAGAGTTCTGTGCATCCCGGGCACTTTCTCCTGCTTCGTGACCTGTTTAGATCTGGATTGCAGAAGAGATGCTGTTCCTGTGTCCAGCCACGACTCCACATCCCAGAGCTTTGGACAAAACTTTGCTGAGACTTCAGACCCTTGTGACACTCGTCCTTCAGGCTGAGGCTCCGTGGTTCTGTCCTAGAGTCCCACATATCAGAGCCACATCCTGGGGGTGCATTATATCTGCTTTGCTACGAAGCCTGTGTGTGTGTGTGTGTGTGTGTGTGTGTGTGTGTGTGTATGTGTGTGTGTGTGTGTGCACGTGCATACGTGTGTGTGCGCGTGCGTGCATGCGTGTATGTGTTTGTGTATGCACGTGTTTGTGTGTGCACACATGTGTGTTTGTGTGTGTGTGTGTGTGTGTGTGTGGTGTGTAATGATCAGTAATCCTGATTCAATTTAGAAATGTGACTTTTTTAAAGAATTGCATACAAGGGGCTAAGAGATAGCTTGGAAGTTAGGATCACTGGCAGTTTTTTTTCAGAGGACCTGGGTTCCGTTCCAGGCACCCACATGGAGGCTCACAACCATTCATAACCCAGTTCCAGAGAATCAGACGCTGCCCTCAGGTCTCCATGGGTATCAGGCATGCATTTGGTATCCATACATAAATGCAGGCAAAACACTCATGCACATATTTTTAATGAACCATATATGACATGGTAACTAATAGTCTCCTATCAGGTCCTATCGAGTGTTAAGAAGATAAAGAGAAAACGGTTAGCATGAAGGCAGATATTAGTTCTATGTAGACGCTTCATCAACCCCTTATAGCCGCACGGTTAGGGCTTCAGGTGATGGTCTGCACATCGTGTGCCGGTTCACGATGTTGAGCAGTGGACTAGAAACAGAATAGCTGGCCCTAATATGCTTCCCCATCCACTTGTCGAGCTGTGCTGTGCCTTAGGGGAAAGAGACCAGGAGCTGGGTGATCACTTAGGTGGCAAAATGCTTGATCTGCAAGCATGAGGGATCCAAGGGTTCAGATACCCAGCACCCACTATAAGCTGGGTGTGGCAGAATGCATCAGTGACCCCAGCTCTGGGTGGACAGGTAGGGGAGTCAGCAGAGCTCCCTAGCCAATCAGTGAGCTCCAGATTCAGTGAGAGACCCTGTCTCAAAAATACAAACTTGGGGGCAAGGGAGGACAACTGACATCCATCTCCGGATTCCACATATACTTACATGACACATGATCTGGGCAGGCAGAGTCCCCGTGTGCCGCATCCAGGGACACACCTGACTGAGTGGTGACGGAATGAAGAAAGGACAGACAGACAAATGGGATTGGATGGTGGTCTAGGCTCTTGGTTGGAGAAACCACAGCACCTCAGAAGCTCAGCATGTTTATTATAGAGAACTAAGCAGAGGGGTGGAGTCATTTCATACTGCTGGACAAGGAGACAGGGGTTATGGTATACAACTAGATCAAGGAGATGGGTTTAGCCAACCGTGGTAGGAGTAGTCTCTGTAGGAGAGCAATCTTCAGGGCATAAAAGTCCTGGAGTGGGAAGAGAAAGCTGTGGTGGACCTTTTCTGTGCACTGTCTTGTACTAGGTCCTTGGAGGAAGGCTTTGACATGCCTCCAAGCCTGAGGCTATGGGTCCTTGGCCTGACTGTCCCCATGTCAACAGCACACACTCACCCAGGCCTTGCCCTGCTCCCTACACGTGCGCCTCTTCTCTTTAGGCCTTCTCCTGTGTTCCTCGGAGCTGTTTATAAATTATGTCTCAGGAAGTCAATATTTATGATGACTGGCTCATCCTGGACTGCCCACCACATCACAGTGGGGATCAGAGCCCTCTATGGAAAAGACAGAGTCAAGTCTCCTCCCTGTGGGTGGCCAGAGACTGGGAAACCTGAGCTGTCCAGAACAGGCTTGGTATGTGCCAGGAAATTTAGATCCACCAAGCTGTTATCTGTTATGGTGATGAGCCTCCTGAAAACCAGAATTACAGGTAACTAATACTCCTTCTGAGTACCATAGCAAACTATAAACCTTTCATCCCCGAACGACCGGGCTGTTAATATTCAAATGCTTTCTTTTATATAGTGTGTATAATGATTTGTCAGTCTCTAGACCTAAGTAATAAAAGCATCCTTGAAGAGTTCCAACTTGGAAACATTTCTAAATTAACATTTATGAACAGTGTCTCTTAGAAAGGACACATTTGAAGTCCTCCATGGAAAGAAGTAGACCCAGATTTCTTGGGTGTGAACTGAGGTTCAGAAAATTCTTCTAAGACACTCAGGGGAAGGTACCAAGGCAGAATTCGGCTAAACTGAACTTGATTTTGCATCCTTCATGGAAATAGGACATGTCCCTGTGCTCTTCTGGTAGTTTCTTTTCTCATTTTTAAAACTGATAATAGTTACCTCTAGTAACTAGTACAAACTAGGCGGCGGGGGGATTGGATGGTGGGAGAGAACACCTAGCTTCTGTCGCATGGAGTTCACCTCTCTTTACCTCCTTATTAAAATATATGGAAATATTCCAAAATCACTGTGATTAGTCCGCCCTTACAACGAAACCATGCTTCTCATTTAGTATGTACAGTGCAGCATGCAAATTGTCCTGTCTAAATTAGTTTTGAATCTGTAGCCGCCTATTGCTCGAACTAATGTGTGGATATATGCTAATATCCTCCCATGCGCTTAGTCTCATCCCACACACCCAACTTTACTGTCAATGGGAACATCAAGAGCAGGGTAATGGTGATGTACCCAGCACCCCACCCAGCACTGCCATGCACACCCCACGGGCTCCCCATAATGATTATATCCATCAGAAATGATTTGCCAGATCATTGATATTAGAGGTAAACACCAAAGTATGTCTCTGCACTCAAGAGTGTTACGCAAAAATTATAAGAGGAGAAAGCATACGAGCAAGTTCAAGGTAGTCTGCCTGGAAGACAAACCGAGTTCTTGAGAGAAAAGAAGAAAAGCAAGCAACTTTAGGGAGTATGCTCTTGCAGACTATACGCTACTCGGCAGCCAGGCTCTCAGGCATGAGCCTGCGTGTCAATCTCCGGAGGGCCTGGATCTTGGCCTCAGAACTCGTGATCCAGACAAGTAATAGTACTTTGGGCCCAGACAATGTTGGCCCTGGGAACACACTGTGAGGGCCACTGCTCTGTGCTCTAAATTCACAAAATGAATTTAGGCTTTTCTTATTTTTTCAATCTGCAACTGTTGTGATAGCATTGGAACAGTTCCTTTAAAGTCTACATGGATCCTAGCTGAGGAATTACTCAACCCTTATATTCCCCCTAACTCCCCCTGCGTGCGCGCGCACACACACACACACACACACACACACACACGCTTAGATGATTGACTCTTAGTACCATCTCTTTTGATTACATTCTGGATTTCTCGCATCCACCAGTTCACAAGGGACACTCTGTTTTACCTTAAATGTATTTTTGTATAATTATTTTCAGAGGTTTTTTTTTTTTTTTAGCACACTCTCCTTCCTTTTATCACCTCTCTTTTTTTATAATTTTATTTTAATTTTTATTTTATGCGCATTGGTGTGAGAATGTCAGATCCCGTGAAATTGGAGTTACAGACCGTTGTGCCGGGACTTGAACCCAGGTCCTCTGGAAGAGCAGCCAGTGCTCTAACTGCTGAGCCATCTCTCCAGCCCCTCACCCTCATCTTTCTTTAATCATGCAGCAAGAAACTGGCTGATCACATTTTCATCCACACAAATGCAGCAGGAAGACAGAGCAGGAAGTGGGGCCAGGCTGTAAACCCCCAAATCCTGCCTTCAGTGACACCCTTACTCCAGCAAGACTCCACTTCCTAAAAGGCTCCGTGACCTCTCCAAACAGAGTCACCAACCAGGACCAAGCATTACAAGGTCACAAATAATAATCAAGAAGGACTCGTCCCTGGTGTGGTTAAACATCAAGGACATCTGTCGCATGTGTTTCTTCCATGAAGTTAGGGATCTATAAAAGTACATGGAGACATTTGTAAAGTCCTTTCTCTTCTTTTCCCGAGGGTGTGGGTAGAGTAGCGGTGTGTGGTGGGTAAATGTGTATTCATGCATATTTTTATGTGTGTGAGCACATATGTATGGGGTAGGCGTGCACATGTGTGCGTGTGTGCCAGCCCATGATTAATGCTCAGAATCAGCCTCATCCACTGAGGCGGAGTCTCTTAACGAAACCCAGAGCCTGGAATATGGCGAGCCCTGCCTCTGACTTCGGAATATAACCAAGCCACAATTTGCAGCCGGCGTTTCTGACTCAGTGTCCTGAGGACCCAAACTCCCATCCTCCTGTGTGCTAACTACTTTAGCCACTGAGTCTTCTCGTCACCTTCCCAGCCTATTCCCAGCCTAAAAGCTTGTTTAAATTTAATTGTACAAACTCCGAGCTTTAGGACATTTTCATACACATATATCATGGACTGTGTTCGTCTTCACCCCCATTACCTTCTCTTCCCTCCAGTGCTCCCCCTCTTCCTCCAAATAACCCCAGTGCTGCTTGTAGTGTGTGTGTGTGTGTGTGTGTGTGTGTGTGTGTGTGTGTGTGTGTATGTGTGTGTATGTGTGTGTAACTCTATTTTACATATGAGTTTGGGCATATTTCGCTAAACATGTTCTCCATTTCCCTGAAAAGCATATGATTTCATTTAGTAGAACCTGGTTGGGAACATGTGTCGCATTTACCTTTATCCCATCGTCTGTTGATTGACGGGCATCCAGCCATTTCCAATGTCTTCACTGTGGAGAGTCGTGTTGTAATAACACGGAAGTGCAGGGTATACAGCATCTGGACTCCTTCGGGTCTATATATCTAGGAATGATGTAACAGCAATCGCTTCTAATTTTAAAATCTCAACGACTGCCTGCTTCCCCTTCTTTCATTTAACAAGCCATGAAAGACCAAACCTAACAGACACCACAATTCTAAATGATGCAACTGTCCAGCCTTTGCAGGAAATCCATAAAAGCATCATCTCCTGCCTCAACGGTACTTCATAACATACCCAACCAGGCAAATGATAGCAAGCATATATGTGGCCCATGGCCCGTAGTGAAAGGGACTCTGGGCCGGCGTACAGATCAGTGGCTAACTATGAACCATCTGGGTAGCTGTGCCACCATGACTGGGCTTGCTTACGTCTGAGGATGGCTGCTTATGGGCCAATGGAGTCTCCTAGAACAATGGGAAAATTGTACCACTCACGTCTCCTCCTCCTCCAGCTAGCTAGCCCGGGCATGCTGTCGTGGTACAGGCTGAGGAGCAGGGAGCAGCGCCAGCCCAGTGCCGGTGGCTCTTTTCAGACCTCAGCTTGCGTCATGTCTGCCAACAACCCGAACAGTCCTGCGCCTGAGCCTGGACTCAGAGCAGAGGCCCGCGGCAGAGGGCATCAACTTGGGGAAGCTGCAAATCTTGCTGGCCCCCACATCGCCCACAGCATGTGTCACTGTCAGACTCCCCAGTGAATTTAGTGGGGTGAGAAATAATTAGCATGACTGGTGCAACCAGAAACAATTTATTCTTTTTGTTGATATGATTATTATACCTATGAAAGAAAAAGGGCTCCAGTAAAAACCCGTCCTCCTCAATAAGGATATGAGACATGGTGGCTGGATTAAAAAATAAAGGTAGAAAAAAGTCCATGTCTTATGGACTCTTATCAGTTGCTTTAAAATTATTTATTAAGAACTGGAGAGATGGCTCAGTGGTTAAGAGCACTGACTGCTCTTCTAGAGGTCCTGAGTTCAACTCCCGGCACCCACACGGTGACTCACAACCATCTACAGTGGTGTCTGATGCCCTCTTCCGGCATGCAGGTGTATGCAGATGGAGCACTCATCTACATAAAATACATAAATCTTTTTAAAAATATTTATTAGATACTGACTGAATGACAAGATGAGCAAAAGAGGAGTGAGCTTTTTCCTCGTGGGGCTCATCCTTAAGCTGGGGAATTGGAAAGCAAACCACAAATGAGATGACAAGAGCTACGGAGACAAACCTCTTCTAAACAGGGTCATGGGTTCTGGGGATTAGGCCATGAACGTGACCTTTGTGAAGTACTGTGATACGAAACCTCCTGTAAAATCAGTGACCATTTTAAAGGAGGAATAATATCCAGCCCCTGGGCAGCGTGGCTCATGTATAGCTGCTGGGGACTAGTTAGAGAAAGAAGTGCTGGTCCAGCTTGGTCGTCGATATCATAAGATGTGAGAAATACAAGACAAGTGAGAGCCCAGCTTTAATATGCAGGATGTGCTGGTGGATCCTGCCAAAATCCACATCTTAGTGTTGAAGTAGAAAGTCCTCGGCGTTGCAACACCCATGACAGTGTATTCGTTCTGGGCATACCCACGCATGCCCGTGTGTCACCAGCCTCTCGGGTGGCCATTGCTCAAGCGAGTCTCTCAAGCGCCTCTCGTGATGAGTGTATGCTAAATTCCAGGAGTCCTGAAAGGTTCTGCCCCTGCCCAGGGCACAGTGGGATCTGGCTTGTCGTTTGGCTGGTCACGGCTAGAGATGTATTCGGTTGTTTTTCACAGAGTCGTTGCAGTCATTGCAGTGAGAGAACAGCGGTGCCCTGTGGAACAGGAGCTCAGAGGCAAACGTGCGCAGATCGGGTACCCAGAGTGCGCCACTGCCCTGCTCCCATTTCCCAGCATTCCCAGGGTGTGCACAGCAGTGGGAACACACAGGAGAGGTCCACAGCTTCCATGCACTGAATGGTATAAACTCTGATGAGTACTTGCCTAGACACTCAAGACTTTCCGGGATATCTGTTAAGAACTCATATATATTCGTGTAAGTCTCCAGATGCCCTAATTTTAGCCTTCGCTAAGAAGAAAAACTTTGATCCTTTGATCATGGGAATTTTGGGAGATTACACCTGGTACTCTAGGCAAGCCTGGTAAGTAGAGTGTGAGTACCAAAGGCTATTTGCAGGCTGTAGGGACATCTGCACCACCTGCAGGATGCTCACACAGAACTCACAGCCAACGTCTTGGGAAGTATCTTCAGTTCAAGTGCCTGAGCTCACTTGCTCCAGGTAGAACTGAGACTGACACTGCCAGGGCTCTTAAGGGTGTGTGTGTGTGTGTCTGTATGTATGTATGTATATATAAGTATATATTTATACACATGTGTATCTGTGTATTTCTAAAGGCCTAAATATA
>JAMJFZ010001203.1:10632500-10667500 GCA_026225945.1 Cricetomys ansorgei
TACAAAAGTGTTGCTATGCTTAGCAAACATGCTAAAATGAAAGGTCAAGTTTTAAAAACCTAGGAAGAGTTCACTCGAGATCGATCTTGTCTTTATACTTGAGGCAAAACTTATATTGGGCTGGAGAGATGCTCAACAGTTAGAGCACTGATAGTCTCACAGGCCTTCTGGGTTTGAGCCCCAGCAATCACACGGTGGCTAGCAACTATCTGTGACTCCAATTCCAAAGGATCTGATACCCTCTTCCGCCCTCCACGGGCAATGTACATGTGTTAAAATAAAGGTATGGCGCTTAATGGAGAGTCCAGCGTTGAATTTTCCAATGCTTTTTATTAATCACAAACCATGTCAAATCTCAGGGAATTCTATACCCGGGCAGCTAGGCCGAGAACTTACTCCAAGGCTCCTTCACCCATCCTCTCCTCTCAGTCCTTCTCTGTCCTTCAGCTCCTACTCCTCCTCCACCTCCTACTCCCCCTCCCTCCTTGCTTCACCCCTCAATCCCCAGGTGTTTTCTTCCTGTTTTCACACAGACCCTCAATCAACAAATAACAGGAACCTCCTGTGGGGGGTGGAAGCTGGGGATGGCACAGAGGTGTAAACAAGTAAGAGACTAATCTTAACTAAGATATTATCCACAACTAAATATACCACAACATACATGCAGGTATATAGGCGTTCATGCTGGCAAAGCACCCACACGTGTAAAATAAAATGAAATTAAATTAAATAATATCACTTGACATAAAAAAAAAAAACTCAGTCAGCTCAAGCTCCATAAAAAGCACCATGCAGTCGCTCAGCAGGATCAGAGACATTGTACACCAAATGTTTCCTTGCTTGTACCTATATGTTTTTAAAATTGTTACTTATTCTGAGCATCTCTTGAAGACTCCATGAATCTGATGGATCTTCTTCCTCTCTCCACAAGAGAAAATTAACAGGTCCTTGTTGTAGAAGTTTATTTTTAGTTATGCGTAAAATAACTGTTTTATGCACTGTTGGGGAGGGGCGGACTAAGTCTCAGCATTTTGTATTGTCTGAAGGTGTTGGATTTCTCTGGAGGAAATGCTTGATTGCTAATGATCTGCCTGTGCTATCAGTAGAATACCTGAGGAGTTCTGGATCAATAAAACACCTTAGCTCAGATGCTCAGGGTTCCACTGTCCGGTATAGCACCCACCGTGATGGCACCTGCACCAGACCTCTCCTGATGTCTGGAAGCCTTTGCACCTATGAAAAGGCCTGAGTGTCTCCTTCCTGAGCTGCCACAGCCACATACTGCTACAGGCCCTTTCTCATGAGGGTCTCATGCAGATGGTCACAGCTAATCTGAATGAGGATGGCCATGGTCCTGCCCCGCCTGGAAGACACAGCTGCCCTAAGATGCCCAGCAGCATTATATGCCCAAAGAGAAAATGTACCTTTCCGTCCTCTGAGTATTTGTACTTCTAGGTACGGATGGCACCCATCACCCATTGAAGGGAAAACTTTCAGGATTTGCAAAGAAGTTTTACATGCTAACATATACCGCATCTCTTTCTCAGGCTTCTGTCTTGACCTAGTTTCAGTAGCACAGAGCTGTTCCCATATGTAGCCTCCTATAAGGCGTGTTAGCTCCTGTTTTGCATTTAAATTGGATTTCCAGGAACCAAGGTGCTAAGTTTTCAGACCAAGAACAGCGTTTGAAATATGATCGCATGAGGAATTAAAGATGGTGACTCAGTTACAGTGTGTGTTCGTTTGTTTTAGATGTGATATTTCAGAAAACTAATAGAGATTTTACAGAACGTATAGGTACTCTGTCTTCTTGTATCTGAGTGAGAAATCTCTACCCTGTGCCTCTTGACTCGGATGACCCCTCTAAACGCCAGTGTGTTACTAGACAGTAAACTGCAGCTAGTATTAAGAGAAAGTCCTCAGTCTCTGGTATCAGATCATTAGGGCTTACAGTATTTGACTGAAAATTATAGAACTCCAGATCAAAATGACTTAAAGGTGTGTTATCTCTCAAAGTCAGAACTCTGAGGGCAGTTGGCTTTGGACTCTTCCCTCCACCTTGTTCCTCTGTCTTCCATGCAGTGCCTTTTGTCCCCGGGCTGTCCCCTGAATCACAAGCCCTTGTATCCCCAGGAATATATTCCCACACAGTTACAGAATAGCAAGGAAGGAGAATTGGTGCGATGCGTCACATCCCTGGAGAGACCAAGTGCAGCTGATACAAAATTACTTGTACCTGGAAGGGGGGCATGGGGAATTGCTAGAATCTCTGGTAGGGGTCTGATGACCTCTGCACCCTCTGCTTCTATAGGGTGTCCACAGGTCTGGTCTTGTGAAGACTGCGTGGGACCCTTGCAACTGCTCTGATAAGGATGGTGATGTCTGTTGACCTGAAAGACAGTTATCTCTAGCAGGCATTTGTCCTGGCCTGTGTCCTCACTGCAGGAAGAAGTATCCTGTCCTGAGAACCCTGCCCAGAGCAGACTGGCTTTACATCTCACCGGCCAAAGTGGATCACATGTTTGCACCTTCGTACCAAGAGTGTACGCGTTCCAGTTACCCAGTAACTTGTACTAATCAGCACCCCCCCCCACACACACACACACAAGAGATAAGGGCTTTAGATGGTGACTTTGTATGGGTCCGTAGTCTGGACTGGGTTCAGCTGGCTGGATCTTCTGTTTCACATGGTGTCTTCTGGGCCTCCAACGTTCAAGTCTCCCTCTGATGCTACAAGATCTATGCCTTTCTTTATTCTCAGAGTCTCTCTCCATGTGGCAGGCTTGAGCCTCCACATGGCATGGCTGCCCCAGAAAGATTTGTGTGACTATGTACATGGAGGCCAGCTTCCAAAATATCATAGAAGTAGAAGCTTTCGTAGAAGTCTAGGCTGAGAAGTCACCCAGCAATCCTGTGTCACTCCAGTCAAAACACGTATCGGGTGAGCTCAATTCAGAATATCCACTTAGCTTACTGATAGGCGTGGCAAAGTCACAGTATCAAAGGCAGGCAGTATAAGAAGGATTATTTCAGGCATTTGTAGAAACAATGTTCACATCTAAGCAAATGCCAGGAATTTTGAGACTTCCTAGAACAATTCAGGTAGATGGTGGCAAAGGATCTGAGAGAGTTGGCATAAGCAGTGAGCTTGAACTCGCCTTTGTGTGGCACCTGCTTGGCTGCATGTCTCATAATCTGGATATGGTCAGTGTTGGTAATGCCCCAGGTGGCCTTTGAGAATTTGACCAATACTATGGAGCTCAGAAAGTAACACCCTATACCTGAATTCCATTTAAGAGATCCAAATTAATCTGGACTTACTTTCTTGAAAGTTTACTTTATAGAAGAATGGACTATCATTCATCTAGAGTAAACAGGATAAAAATGTTAATGGGATAGACAAACACTCAAATCAGCAGTGCAACCAAGTAAGATTCGATCAATTGAAGTAGCAAGCCCTGTGTTTTATTGTCTCCTGTGCCTTTGTGCATATTTGACAAAAAAAAAAAAAAAAAGATGAAGAGTATCATAGTGAACTTCCTTTCTGTTCCAAATAATGCATTTTTATTTTATTATATCTTCTTAAGTAATTTCATGCGTGAATAAGATGAATCATAGTCATCTCACACTTCCCTCCTCCAAGCCCGCCCGCCCCTCCTAACTTCCTGTCTTCTTTATTTTCCTTTGATAAGATCGCCATCCTAGACCTTCTGAATGAGAAACACAGTGATTTCTCTTAGTGAGAAATAGTCCGCAGTTGCTTTTCAGTTCTTCTCCGTGATGGGGGATTCTCTCTGCAGGGTGACTGGGTGGGATTGGAAAGAGAGAGACCCAGGCTCCAAGGAGGGCTGGATGGCTCCATTAACAACCCGTCTCAATGGTCTCAGATCTGCTCCGGGGTTGGGTGTCTGGGGGTAATGATGCTCTTGAAGACCACAGACTAATGACTCCGGGAAGTTTCAGAAGTAGCCTACCCAATTTGGGTTGTAATCAGCTAATGTTTCATACTTCATTTGCGGACAGGCCAGGGAGCGGTAGCAGGTGCAAGAAATGATGAGAAAGAAAACAACAAACAAAAACTTCCCAGCTGAGAAATGACATCAGGGGATATTTTTAGCAACACGGTTAAATCTGCCACATTTTTAAATAGATTTAAACTTGTGAAGATCCCATCAAAGTTCTGTTTCTGCCCTGAAATGTCTCAACGTAGTCTATGACTCATCAGACGCAGGCTGAGCACTCTTGGAGCAGCCAGAGGGCTAGAAAGCAGAGCTTGGTCCCAGCTGGCAACCGGGCTCCCGTATTTCCAGCACAACCAGGTGTGCTGATAGTGCTACGTGCAGAAGCAAGATTTACCATCAGTGACACACCATCCAAAACTCCCCGGGGATGCTGTCTCGTTAATGATCGCAGCCCCTTTGTGAGATGGGGTGCGATGGTCCAGGCATTGCTGATGAGGAAACTGAAGCACGTTGCTGGAGCGTGCACAGCTGGTGAGTGGTGGAGATAGGTTTGATCCTGGGCCCTGAGACTTGAGAGCAAGGTCAAGGAGAGCTCCTGTGCTCTCGCGGCAGGCACAGAGTCCCGAAAAGTTTAGGCTGCCTCCTTCTGCTGCGGGCAGCAGCTGTGTTCTCTGATTGGCCTACCGTATGCACTACCTCCTAGTCCAATAGACGGGAAGGAGATAATCTGTCTACGTGAACATTTTGCCAAAAAAAAAAAAAAAAAATCTTTTTTCTAGAATTTCTAGAGAGGCAGTTGGATTCCAGCAAGTACAGATTTAAATCCCACCGAAGCGTACGTCATGGCGCAGCTGTCTACGTCATGGCGCAGCTGTCGTGGAGCAAGGAGCGGGGAGGCTTTTAACAAGTGACACACACACACACACACACACACACACACACACACACACACACACACGGAAGACAGGGACTACCGTCTTCCCAAGGGCACAGGCCAGGCAGCTCTGGCTGCTTTGGAGCCTGCGCCTTCTATTCTGAAGCTGGGGTGTATGGCTACTTGTACTAAGAGCCTCGCCTCAAAAACCAAAGCCTTCTCTCTCTGGCTTATTATCTTTAAAAGTTAACGATCCTGTGAGAATTGTAATGAAGAAGAGGCCTTGGACTTCTTTATCCCAAGCCCACTGCTTTCCAGACGCAAGGCTGAGAGCTGAGATTTGTTCGTGAGATAAGATTGTTCCTGGAACTAAGACAGAGCCTCTGTGTGCGCTGGGAAGAAGTGCCCAAAATGAAGTGGTACCCAGTGTCAGGCCCAGGGAAACTGATGTGGGAGCCAGCATGGAGGTTTCAGTTCAGAGCCTCACTGCCATCCAAAATCCAAGTGAGAATTGTCTGTGTCCCTCACTCCACTGGGAGCTGAAAGCAACCTTTTCGTGTTTACTATAACAGTGGGGCTCTTAAAAGTTTTTTTTTTTCTTTTAGGTTTTTTTTTTTTTTGAGGCAGGGTTTCTCTGTTGTAACTCTGGCTGTCCTGGAACTCACTGTGTAGACCAGGCTGTTAAAAGAATATGCTAATAAAAGCAGTGCATGCTCACGATATGAGAAACGACAGTAGTGCTAAACAGCCCATCAGGTCTCTCCATCTCTCCAGGCTGCCTTCCCGAGGAAACTACTAGTCACACACACACACACACACACACACACACACACAGAAACACAAATTCGGTGCAGGGTAGCTTACACTGATTTTCTAAATGCCTGTTTTCCCAAGTGTTACAACTCTGACAGAGGGTTACACTACAATGTGTCCTCTTTTTGTTTCCATCGTTCTTGAGATTTTTCATGGAAATTTGTTATCATTTTATAAAAAGCATTTGTTCACTCTGTGAGGCTCTCCCTCTCATTCCCTTTAATACATTAGTCTACTAAATAATTGGATGTACCAAATTGTATCTACGAATCTTCTAATAATGTTTCTAAAGTGTTGAATGTCACATGGGCACATTTTGTGTGTGAACTTTGTGCGTGTCTGTGTGTGTGTGTGTCTGTGGAATAAATCTCAACAGGTAGACTCATGGACTCAAAAGGTACTGACATTTTTAATTCTGGCAGAACACAATGGGTATCCCTTACAACCTCAAAATGCTTGAAGCCAGAAACACTTTGCATTCCAGATTGTTCTGGATTGGAAATGTTTACATTTCCATGAGATGTCTTAAGGGTAGAACCCAAGTCAGAACACAGAAACCCAATGTATATTTCACATGCCCTTCATACGCACAGCCTGTGTAATTTTATGATATTTTTAATGTGCCTGCTTTTGCCTGACTAATCATCCAAGGTTAGGAATGGGATTTTCCCCTTTTGGGATCTTGTCACCACTCAAAAAGCTTCCGATCTTGAATTATCTGGGATTTTAGTTTGGGGGTGGGTGGTGTTGAATGCATGTTTCCAGTGTTGGGTTGATTTGCATTTCTGATGTCTATGTACAAGACCACCAGGGCTGTCTGCTGTAGGAAATGTGTTGGAGAATATTGAGAATATGTATATTCAGCGACTTGTGGAATAATCTGTATATTCAGCAACTTGTGGAACTTTGCAATCAAGCATAGCTAAACTGTGCAAATCACACTGAGATAGGTTTGGTCAGATGCCTGTGTCTTTTTCTAAAAAAAAAAAAAAAAAAAAATGAAAGGAGCAGAAGTCAATATTCACAGGACTTCCTGTTTTCTTTTCTGTTACTCTAAGTCTACAAAAGAACAGGCTGCGTTTTGACCTGTTCACACCTGCATAGCATGAACTTTGTTCATCTGCGCTTACACGCCCATTCCCTCTCTTGGAAACGGCCCCCTCCTTCGTAAGTGTTCTGCCTTTACCCTCTCGTGTCACAGGAGTTCAGAGCTTGCTTGAGCATCAGGTTGATATACAGCTGGACTTCTGACTATTGGGGATGGGATGTGGTCATGAGATGCTGCCTATGGCTCTGCTGAATAAGGTTCTCAGATGACAAGAACAAGCCCTCTTGAAAGCCAACATGCTTGAGAGGTTCCTGTGCCATGTGTGGGGTGACTGGGTGCCCCATAACACTTCTGCCAGAGTGAGGCTAGTCAGAAAAAAATCTCGAAAATCATTTTAGAGTCATGGCTGGCAGAGCATAGAAAAATCTCAGCCTCTGGACCAAACAACAACTTTAGGATCTTGGGCTAACAGGTTGCAAGGTTATAAGATTGATCACTGTTGTGCGGGCCCACTAAGTACAGTTGTTATAAGGCCCATCCATGATCAACCTTCTTGTTTCAAAATGTTGAGTGTGAGTTTAGAAGTTGACAGAGAACATGCCTAAGGTTTGGTGCTGGCTGAAGAGAACGTTTTGTTTTTGCAGTATGCCTCTTGTGTCAACTCAGACTTCTAGGAACGACCCAGAAAGGGGCTAGGCCCCATGCCTTCTAGTTGTTTGCAGAACATAGCAAACAGACACTAAGAACCCCCTGTTCTTGTGAAGACACAACTCAGTCTGTGTCACTAAAGTGACTTTACTAAACTTTCTGGACTGTCCCCACGCCTCTCCAGATCTGTAAGCGAAGAGCCAAATGCTTCTTCTCAATGCCAGTGTCGTGGGGGTTTTCTTGGCTTGTTTTTTTCTTTTTCTTTTGATTTCTTTTAACCCAAGCATTAAGGAAAATGTAATTGCCTTGTGGGCGTGTCTCTGGGTGGCAGAGGAAATGAAAAAAAGAAGCACAGCCTAGTGTGTCTCTTCTTTACAAGGAAGTAACATTCAGAAGAACAAATGTGTCTGCCACAGTTAAACCAGGCAGGAGAAGCTAAGCATTGGCACAAAAGCTAGGCAGTGGTTTGTGGAGCCCTAGAGGCCTTCGCTGGGGGTGGAAGTCAGTGGGGAAAGTTGAAGAATTTTACACCTATCAGTATTGTGGGGGTTGCTGGAGGTGAATAAATGATTTGCTGTAGAGATGTGTGTGTGTGTGTGTGTGTGTGTGTGTGTGTGTGTGTGTGTGTGTGTGTGTGTCACACCACTAAATAAGGACATTGAGTTCTGTCTCAGAGTACTTAAAAATATTTTAGAAAAATTCATGAAAGAAAAACATGACAGTTTTTCGGTTGCCTTCGCCGAGGCTGTAATTAATACCCATTGCCCAAGGAACAAAGTCTCCAGGCTGGTGAGGTCTTCTGTGAGTAGCAGCTGCAATAAAGGCCAAGTTATATTTTAACTTCTGCCTCATTTCTGAAAGACATTTCTGAAAGACAACTTGTATTTTAATCCTTATTTCTCCCCTCCAAAAATAATAAGTAAATAAGGTTGACGGATAGATGAATGGACAGACACATGATTATAGGTTAACATACTGCTGTTTACCCTGAGAAGACTTGGCACGCAGAGCTTTTAAAGGCAGAACCAGATTGCCATCTTCATAGATTAAACCACAGACTGGCCGTGGTTAATGTTTCACCTCCTCGACTGTGTATCTCTCACATATGAACTTCTGTTTGCCTTTTCTGAAGCACTTGGAACTTAGTGCAAATTGCCAACCACACATTTCATGAGACATCTTTTTCGGGGTGGAGCTGCATACCGGAGGCTCAGCCCAGGTCTTTAAATCCCATGCTCAGTTTCTTTAAAAATTCCTCTGTCTTCGCCCAGCTAATAATCAGCAGCAATAAAACTAGCACTCGTCCAGTTGCCAGCCCACTCTGGCTTGAAATACCACTTTGGCTTCTGCCACTTACCCGTCTCCTCCTACCCTTCCGCCTCTCAGCCAGCTCTCTGGAGAAGCATCAGAAATCAGAGTGCTTTTATTTCCATAAGCAATTTCTTTCAGCCTTCCTGGCATAGTTCCGGTATAGTGCCTGCCCAACTGACAGCCAAAGCTCCCGGTACAGAATATATTTACATCGTGACCAAGAATACAAATGGTGTGTTTGCAACATAAGCAATAGATTTATGAAACAGTTCATACTCTCAGTGCAGTGGGCTCTGAAGCTCCCTCTAGCCTACTCTGATTCTTTTTTCTTTTATTTTCATTATTGCCATTTGGGGGGGGGGGTTGTTTTGTTTGTTTGCTTGCTTGCTTGCTTTTAAAAACGTACTGCTTGCAAACAACTAGATTGATTTAATAACCCACTTATATGGGTTGGAACACATTGAAAAGCAATGCTTTTATGTATTTGGTTCAAGATGGCAATGTAGGTCAGGCTCACTCGTATCAGTAGGAATAAAGAATAATTTGCTACTGGAATCGGATGCAAACATCCTCCCCCGTCAGTGGAAATGAACAAGTATTGACTATTGGTGAAGGAGGGCCCCAGCCACGTACCACGGAGCCCATAGAACAAGTCTCTAGAACTTTGCATCCAAGCCAGCTCTTGGTCCATGATGGACAAGAGCTAGCTGCTCAGGATATTGGGTCCCGCCCTGTGGCTGCCAATCCCAGCTCTCAGACATGTTACTATTTCCAATATTCCATTAACACAGTCAAAGCACCAATCAAATGGA
This sequence comes from Cricetomys ansorgei, assembly GCA_026225945.1. Classification (NCBI taxonomy): domain Eukaryota; kingdom Metazoa; phylum Chordata; class Mammalia; order Rodentia; family Nesomyidae; genus Cricetomys; species Cricetomys ansorgei. Next base: position 10,641,969 of record JAMJFZ010001203.1, read on the forward strand.
GTTCTGAAGGCTGAAGCCTCGCACATGGCTCTGGGAAGTGAAAGGCAAGTGTCCATTGCTGAGCATCTGTGAGGGCTGAACGGGCTGCTGGGATCCCAGGTGAGAGGACACAGGGCTCCTCCTGCCTGTGAGAAGCTACAAAGCAGGAGGCAGTGACATAAGTAGGAAAGCCAATTCAGTGAGGCCTAATTACTGATTTTCTAAATGCTTGTTTTCTCAAACGTTGCCACTCTAATAGGGGGTTAGCATAAAAATGTGTCTTTTCCATGGTTCTGGGTTCTTTTTAAATGAAAATTTATGCCATCCTTTTATAAAAAGAATAATACCATGTTGACTATTCAAGAAGAAGAAAAAAGGCAGAGGGGATTTTCCTGGAGATGCTGAGCAGAGCTTAGAGATCAAATATCCCATTTTGTGCCACTTGGCAAGGCAACTCACAGACCCCCAAAGAGAATGAAGTTCTCTCGTTGGCTCCTTCATTTGTTTGTGTGTACATGTCATACAAGACTCTTAGCCAATCTTACCCACTGTGATGGCTAATCTTGGTTGTCTACTTGACACCAGGGAAGAGGGAATCTCAAGTGCATAATTGTCTTTATCAGATCGGCCTGTGGGCATGTCTGTGGGCATTTTCCTAATGACCAAGGGATGTTGAAGGACCCAGCCCACAGTGGGCGGTACCATCCCTAGGCAAGTGGAACTGAACTGTGGAAGAGAGGTGCCTGAATGTGAGTCTGAGAGAAAAGTAGTCAGCAGTGTTCTTCCATGGTCTCTGCCTCAGTTCCTGACTCCAGGTTCCTGCCTTGAGCTCCCCCTCCCCGGCTTTCCTTTGATGGGGGGCTGTAACCTGTGAACTGGAATAAACTCTTTCCTCCCTGGGTTGCTTTTGTTCACGGTGTTTATCACAGCAACTGAAAAACAAACTAGAACATTTATCAACGTTATCAAACCTCAAGTTGTCATTTCTTGTCCAGCTTCTCTAGAGCAAACTTGGTGACTGCTTTTTGTCTGTTTCTAAAAGTAGAGGTGAGCCACACACTGGAGTCACTTTTAGGTAGTGTGTGCATTTTGCCTAATAAAATAAGAATCCAGAGAGAGTAAGTGTACTTGTGAGGAGTAATGTGTCTTTTCTCTGGTGTTCTCTGACACCTACCTTTAAGCCTTTACTCCCGCTGTTGAGGTCAGACAGTATCATGGATTCCTGTAAATCCTTAAATCCCCAAAGTCCTTCTTAGAGGTGACAAATCAAACTAGAGAAGTCTATTTGGAAAAAAACAAAAAACAAAACAAGCTCGATGGAAAAAAACCTCCTTGTAGAGCAATTCTCATACCAAAGTCATTGGTATATGGATGTGTTATTTATGACGCCACTCTTAATTCACAACCCTCATTATTCAAGGGCTGATTTCTTGTAGCAAACATAACTTTTCAGAGAAAGGTTATCTGTTCTTTATAGCTCAGACTTCTCCTCAGCGTTGCTTTTCCCAAGAAGCTCCTGAGAGCTGATCCTGAGAAGGAATAGCTGGAGACGTACAGTACATTTCCAGCTGGTCTCATCCTGTGCATTTCTGTAACTGGCGAAATGGCTGTGTTGGCAAACGCCGTAACTGTAACTTTGGAGAGCATTCACCCAAAAGCTTTATAAATGTGAAAATTGACAGCTGTAGATCCGAAAGCAAAGGCGGAAAGGTTGTGTAGGACAGCAATGCTGCCTGAGGTCTCTGAGACAGCACAACTCTGGGCTTTTGTAACACAGACTCTTGGCTCCCACCCCAGGCCTACCAAGTCAGAAGCTCTAGGGGTGAAAGGTTAAGACATTCCCCCAGGGAATTCCACCCACACAGTGTTCAAGTTGCTGATGTAGACTGGCACCGTTGACTGACATTTTGAAACAGCCAGTTCTCTGCTATAGCAAAGGCACTATCGTGTGTATATCAGAATGTTCGTCATCACAGGGTGCCGGTAGCTCCCTCCCCATTCGCAATGAAGAAAAATCTCCAGAATAGCCGGAGTCCATAGGGGTTGGGGTTGGGGTTGGGGTTGGGGGCTGCTGAGATCCATGCAGTGGAGGCAGGCAGGCAGACCAAGCTTGAGCCTGACAGAGGTACCTCTTCTCTCTTTCACAGCATCCTGCTCAGCTCCTTCTCTTACACCGGGAGCCGATCTCTCTCCCATTTCCCTTCATGAGTCATGGAATTGATAACTTATTATTCCATCCCTACCCCTTAAGTAAAAAAAGAGAGATGAACAGAAGCTTAAACATTTGAAGCAGATTGTCTTTGAAAATTTTCATGTGACACTTACACAGGGTACCCATCTCTTCCCGTGAGACGAGGATGACTTTCCAATAGTGTGGCGGATAACCAGCCTTTATTCACTTTGCTTCCACGAGCACATGCTGCTGCCTCTGCCTCGGAGGTGTGAGGCCCATGAAGATGGTCCCTAGACGTTGCTATGGACACTGACTCCAACATCAGTGCTTGCCACCTCACTTCTACCCTGCCGTCATCTTCCTGTCCATGGCTGTCCTCAGGACTCCGCCCCATGACAGCATTTTAGGGAGTAGCCACTGACAGTCACACATTGATGTCAAGCCCTAGGCAGAGAAACAATTATTTTAATTTTGTAAGATATATTTATTTGTATTTTATGTGTATGAGTGGCTCCCCTGAATGAATATGTGTACACCATGTGGGTACCTGGTGCCTTTGGAAGTCAGAGGAGGGCTTCAGATCTTCTGGGACTCGAGTTACAGATGGTTACGAACCATCTATGTAGGGGCTGAGATTCAAACCTGGGTCCTCTGCAAGAGCTACACTGTTCTTAACCTCGGTGGCATCTCTGTAGCCCCAAAACAGGTGTTTTAAAGCACATCTTCTCATACCACCACCGATGGAGGGGATTCTAGAATTTCCCTTTTGGCAGATAACAAAATTGAGGTTCATAATACTAACAGTTGGTTCAAAGTCAAAATGTGGAGGAAGGATAGAGCCTGGATTTGAACCCACCAATATTTGTCTCTGAGCTCAGGCTGTTTCCATATTGTAAGGGCTTAATCAGTGTTTGCTGGCTGAATTCACAAGTGAATGAATGCACAGTTGACTCGATTAATGCTGAAGACTTTCAGAGGAGATACATTAATGTTAATTCAGTGTCAGTTACTGGACACTAAATGGTAATATGTAAGGACAGGGATCAGAACTCGCACAAGAAGGCATTTGAATTTAGTCTTTGTGATAAGCTAAAGTTCCATAGTAGCTTCCCTCTGAAGGCTGTCTATAGCAGCATAAACAGAGGGAATAAAGAAAGGAGCTTGAGGACTCTCCTATGTTCGTCTGTCCCCTCCTCTTACACTATAGGGGACCTACAGGCTCCTTCCTTTTCAGCCCCTGGGCATTTCAGCACCTGGGGAAACAACTTCAGGAGTCAGTGAAGCTCACTGCTGCATTGTGTTGAGATATGATGTGCATCCTATCACCTGGAGAGACTATTTTCCACATGTGAGTGTCTAGAGGAGTAGCCTGGACTACTGACTCAGAATCTCAGAAGGTCTGGTTGGGATCCTTCGTATCCTGTTTTAAAGTCCCCAGTGATTTAACATTGAGACAGGGGTGCACATCTGCTCCTGCCAGGTCATAAAGTTCAAAGAAGTGGCAGACAAGAAATCAGCAGAAGCCTCAGGTCACTCTTAAAAAAAAAAAAAAAAACAGAACAAAACACACATTTCTATCACACCAGAGCACGTATAAACCAACAAGAACTAGGCATGTAGCCAAAAGCAGTCCTGCAGGGTGGTAGTGGTGGACTGTGGCCCTCTGAACCGTCACTCAGACACAGCTCCTTCTCCTCTGCTCCCCCACATCACAAAGCATTCTTTCAAAAACAGCAGAGACCTCAGAGGTGATTGTTTCACCTTCATAGGATGGATTAGGAAGGTGAGACCATATTGCATGGCTAGTATAAAAAGTTTCCAAAATTTATAAATAACTATTAATACTTTGGACAAACTATCAGAATACTTTCATTAGTTTAAGTTTTAATTCTTAGCTACCCAAGACTGTAAATTTCATAGCATGAAGAAAATACAGCATTTCAGTCCTTTCATAACTATAGGCTGACTGTTATATATTGCTTTCTGTCTTCCTTTTCAAACAAATATTTACATTCATGTTGAAACCCAAACTACAGAGTCCACATTTTAGCCATGCTTAGAAGAGGAAGTGCCAGCCACAGAGCAGACAGTTTGTTCTCAGGGAGGGGCGTAAGACAAAGCAGGCCGATTCTGCGGTCAGCGATGAGAGCATGCAGTTAGGCTCCAAGTCTTACATTATGAAAAAGGCATCAAGACAGAGTCCAGAGAGCCAGATATACAGTTGGTGCTAAATTCAGGCGGGAGAACATCAGCGTTTGAGGCTTCTTCAGACCTCAAAGGCTTGGCCTGCCAGAGCTAGAGACAGTACTTGGTGGCAAAATCAAAAGGTTGGTTCCCCTCTGATCAAATTTCAAGCTGCAACTGTAACAGGGAGCCATGCTGCCAGTGTCATGGGTCGGCCCCTTTTATAATTAAAACTAATGGATTTGAGAGAAATGAGAATGTGCCACCCACAGAAAGGTTAACTATCGGTCCCTGAAGCTTTTGTCTCTGGGGTTGGTGGTGTCTCTGTGTCCTAAGGCAAAATCTATTTCTTATTATAGATTTCATCCAATAGCCTCACTTGGGGGAAGAAGGAAAGAAAGAAACTTCGGGTCCAAGGGGTAAAGGAGCTTGCCCCCAGTTACATATTGTTTTAAGTGATTTTCTGTTGCTGTGCAAGTGCCATGACCAAAAGCAAGTTCGAAGAGAAGGGGGTTGTTTTGGTTTAAAACTCCAGGGGCTAAGAGTCCATGATGGCAGAGAAGGCAGGGAGCAGGAGCAGGCAGCTGATTGGTCACATTTCATCAGTGCACAGGAAACCGGAGACCAGGAAGTAGGGCTGGGCTATCAACTCTCAAAGCCCACCCCCCCCCCTACCCCACGTGGCTTACTTCCTCCAGCAAGGCTCCACCTCCTAAAGGCTCTGTAACCTTGCCAAACACTACCATCAACTGGTGATCAAATGTTCAAATCCATGAGCCTATGGGGGAAGGGGGCAGTCCTTATCTAAACCACCACCACAATTACTTAATTTTAATTGAAGCCATAAGCTTGCAAGTATCAACTGGGCTCTTTAAGATCCAGTTTTAAAACGAAAATCGAAGTCGCACGGCATGGGGTAGGATGAACGGCGGCTGTTCCCACGGGACATTTGACGGTGCTCGGTGCATCAGTGGATTCCCGGCGTTTGTGCTTGTTCTCAGTGACCTGAGCGAATGCCACCATCTCATCCTCACATGTCAAGGTAGGCACGGGAATTGAGTCCTCTTACAAGGGAGGAAATGTGAGGTCAAATAGACTACAGTCGTGCCGTGACCAACAAAACCAGCCGCGGTGTGAACTCGGGGCCCAAACTACCGCCACATGCTCTTCCAGCTCCGCCGAGTTAGACGGGTAAAAAGAGTAGATTCGGATCGGGATTCTCTCACCTCTATTCCGCCGAGCTTACGTTTGTCCCTTCGGCTTATAAATGTCATGAAGTAGACAGAACAAGCTCCCTCGTCCACAGAAAGACAAATGCGAAGGCAGATAATCTCAGATCTTTAACCGGAGCCTTTGTTGGCAGTACAGCTTTCTCTTAGAAAGAGAAATGAACTGATAACTACTAACTGGGAAACCAATACTGTGGTTTGTTTTTTTTTTTTTTCACAGTGAATAAAGTCTAATGACTCTGCTTAAGCAGATACTCGGTGAAATCGCAGCTTGTATAGCATTTGTTCATAGATAGCTTTGTGCCACGACAACAAAAATCCTGAACCTTTCTAAGGAAACTTTATAAGGAGAAGTATTTTTAGCTCACAGTTCCAGAGGTTTGAATCCAAGATCGGTCCTACCCCCAAAGAGTTGTTGGGACTGGTGGGGAGAACATTTCTAGTGGGCAAGCTCCTGGAGAAAGAGATTCTGTCTGGAGCTAGGAAACCAGCCAGCACTTCAGAGGTCCTTTCTCACGCTTGTAACAACTCTTATGAAAGGCCAGGGGTCCCCTAAAAGCTACCTTAATCCAGCCTAGGAACAGTGACCCCAGGGACCACATGTCTTAAAGGGCCATCACCTCAAACCTGCCACTCTCGGGATCAAGCCTCTACATGAATTCACAAACTATTTTAGGGCCATGGGCGTCAGAAAGAGGATATAAATATGTTTGACTTTGAGTTTTAAAACAATCAGAGAGAAGGCACATGAGTCACTGAAACTGATTGTCCTAAAAGCTTTAGACTGTATACACGCATATAATCTAATCTTTGCCTCCTTCCTGGTAGTGGTGGTGGTGGTGTTTTGGATTAGGAGCACTTGTTTCTTTTGTTTTATTTTGAAACAGTCTTGGATGTATTATTGGCTGACTAATACTCTAATATTAGCCCAAACTGGGCAATGCTTCTACTTCAAACATGCTAAGTGCTGGGATTACAAGCATGCGCCCAACACCCAGCTATTTCCTGGTTTTCTATTACAGTTTTTAAATGTTGTATAACACTATGCACGCATGTGATCTGGAAACGGCAAAAACAGATCTATGGGAAGTTAATAAAAGTCGGCACTGACTTGTTTCTCCAGTTAATTCTGTTTGCTGATACCTCCCGGTTTGTTGCTGTTTGTTCTGGATATTCTACAAATTAGTCCACATAGACGGTATTTCCGTATGGTATATTACCGGGGATCTGTGTAAGTACCATGAGATGCAGAAAATGAGAGGCTCAATGACAGAACAGAACAAGAGTAATCCTGGGCTGTTATCTCCTGGTCACTTCTAGGAAGGCATCCTGTGGAACTGGGGGGTAAAGAAGGAGAACATAGGCAAGAAAAATCTCACCCATCCACCAGCCAGGCCTGAGACTCCCATTGCCCCAGACACCCTTGTTGCTCAGTGTGGTCCTTGGATCAGCAGCATCAGCACCAAGTGGGAGCTGCAGGCATTGCAGGCTGTCCATCACAACAGGGTGGCACACCACCAGGCTGAAACCGAGCAACCGATCTTCCCAGAAATTGGGGTTAGAGAGAGAACAGATGGATTTCCAAACAGGCTAGCTTCAATTGGTGCCATAACAGGGTTGCCTCTGCTTCACTTCTCATGGAAATGAAAACTCATGTTACAAACCAGTCACCTCTCGGCCCCCGTCTAGACTGATGTTACAAACTGGTCACCCTCTCAGTCTCCACCTAGTAAGGAAGGTCACTCTGAACTGACCAATCCACTTTGAGTTGTTTCTGTTTTCTTCAGTCCCTTCTGTCTGTAAAAGCCTCCTCTTCTGCCAACTCATGGGAACCCTCATTCTACTTCACAGAATGAAGTTGGCCAATTACAGGATCAAAATTAAGCCCAATTAAGAGCTTTAAACAAGGACTAGGGAGACGGTCCAGTGAGTAAAACACTTGGCCCACAAGTGTGAGGAGTGGAATTCAGATCCCGAGGACCTGCGGAAATACCGAGTAGTCATGGCGACCCACCTGTAACTCCAGCCATGGGGAGTGGACGGACGATTGCCAGGGCAAGCTGGGTATGGAGACTCGCCACGTCATCCAGCTGTGGCAGAAAGCAAGGGACTAAATTCACCCGCTGTTGTGCCCCGTCTGGGTTTACACGCGTGGATTAAGTGTGGGAAATCCACAGAAGTCCTGCATGGAGAAGTTGGGACGGTGTGATGACCATTCACCATCCGTTGTTTTTCTGACGTTCTAACGTTTTAGCTCAATTAACCCTAACTGAATGCCCACAAATCTTAACTTACCTCAGAATGATTCGGCGCATTGTGGTAAAAGGGCTGAGACTCTTCCATCTCTCCTTCATTCCGCCTAGCGTGCCATCCGGACCCACCCTGGGGTTTTATCTACTTCTGCCTTCTGTTCCAGGTGCTTGCGGGGCGGGCGTCTCACCTGCCCTGAGGAACTGGCAGCACCTGAGAGCAGGACTGATGGACTGGGCTGCGAACCCTTGCAGCCTTAGGTGCAGGGAGGGAGGAATAATACAGCACACTGACACTAAATCTTCACCCTGTTGTGACCCCAGTGGGCAAAGAAGAGGAGAGGGGAGGGCCGGGGAGGGGAAAGGAGAGGAGAGGAAGGGAGGGGAAGGGAGAGGAAGGGAGGGAAGGGGAGGGGAGGGGAGAGGGAAGCAGAGGAGGGAAGGACAGAAGGAGAGGAGAGGGAAGGGGAGAAAGGAGGGGGAGGGGAGAGGAGAGGAGAAGAGAGGAGGGGGGAGGGGAGAGGAGAAGGGAGGGGAGAGGAGAGGGGAGGAGAGGAGAGGAGAGGACTGAATGGGTTAAGAGCAGAGGAAAGTAGATGGGGATGAGGAAGTGGAGATACGTGGCACCAGGTGTGCACGGATAACCAGCTGTATCCTCCTCATGCGGGATCCTATTAAAAATGGAGCCAAGGTGGGGCGGGGTGGGGGGCGGGGGCGGGTCCCAGATAGACTAAATCTGCATCTAGAGCCAGGACCTAGTAGTACAGGGTGGTTTGGATCCAGCTCCATTGAGAACATCTGGATTAGACCTCCAGGGCTCCCCGTTTTCTTGGTGAAATCCCTCTCGCTGTTCAAGACACTGCTTGGGGAGCATCTCCACTGTGACCTCCGGAGCTAGGTGCACGCACCAGCCGACTGTCTCATTTCCAATGCAGACTGGGATTGAACGGTCTGGTTGGGCTTCAGAGTCTGCCTCTGCCCCACCTCCAGGCAAGGCCGTGAAAATTGCTCTCCTAAGCTTCAAGAGAGCTGTGTTCTGAAAGCATGCCTCTAGGACAACAATTTCATAAAGCTAGGCACCCCAGCGAGTGAACTCCTGCAAGTCAGGAGCTTTCCTCCCTTGCTGTAAGTAGCCTTGTCTGGCGATGGGCAGGCAGAGTCCTTCACTTTCCTCGGGAAACTGGGTGAAAACTTGCACCTGTGTGTATCAAATAATGTCAGAGGACGTGAGTTCAGGAATAATCTGTGAGATCTGATGGCCAGAGAGGCTAGCCCCAGAGTCCCTGTCTGGCCAGAGATGTGGACAGGTGAGGCTGGACTCCCATCAGCCGGCTCCTGGCCAATGCGTGAGTGAAGTCCCAAAAGTGATGAACTGGCCCTTCTCTGGGTGGCCACTAGCATAGTGGTCTAGCAAGCATCCTGGGCCCCAACCAACACCTCTGCTGGATGCACCAAGATTATGGGCCTGCTGGGCTTCACTGCAGAGCGGAACTCGGTTCATCCAGCTGTTGTGATAACTGTCTTCACTGTCCTTTCACCTCTGCCTGGGCCTTCACTTCATCTGTGAGGTCAGGGCCAGTCCAAACTGGTTTGCAGCACTAACTCTACCTGCAAATTAAAATATGCTCAGTTTTAATAAAATTGCGCCCATTCAAGCAACCAACCTGATTGTCTAGCACACCATGTGCATTTTTAACGGCCTATATGTTGTTCAGATTGTTTAGGAGAAAGATGAAGTATTGCCTTCGGGTTGCCATTTGAAAGATTGGCTGTTTACGGTGAAACCATCTGATACTTTTCATGTCTCTAAATACGTAATTATAATCGGCAAGCCCACTTTTCTTGGGGGGGGTTGTTTGTTTGCTTGTTTGCTGCTTGCTTGCTTGCTTGTTTTGAGACAGGGTCTCACCGTGTACCCCAGGCTGGCCTGAAACTCACCATGGAGACCCGAATGGGTTTGAATTCACAGAAGTTCACCTGCCTCTGCGTCCATAGTGCTGGGATTGAAGAGGTGCACCGCCCAGCTAAAACCACATTTTTTAAAAGTGTTGTTTTGTTTGTTTGTTTTTTATGTGTGAAGTTCTTTTTTTAACAACGTAGTAAACAGTACCTATTTGAAGTTCGATTGTATGGTTTAAGCGCGCGGATACCTATGTGTGAAGCGGGTGTGGGCGTCCCGGCTGAGGCTGGAGGACAACTTCATGGAGTCCATTCTCTCCTTCCACCTTGGCATGGGCTTCCGTGATGGAACTCGGGTGGCCGGCGCTGTACAAACACACTTTTCCCCTGAACTGTCTCACCAGCCTCTTGTTTAATTTTTTTGATGTTCAGATGTATTAGATGTTGTAAAAAAAAAAAAAAAAAAAAAAAAAAAAGAAAAAAAAGAAAGAAGAAAGAATAGAAGAGAAAAAAGGAAATATATATATTTCCTACTGGGAGAAAATTAATTCTGAAAACAAGCAAGCGAGAAAGGGGCAGGATCACTCTGTGTAAATCCTAAGTGTCGTCACAAACTTTCACATAGTAATTTCTCACCGATAAAGGTGATATCTTTGCTCAGATCACCTATTGTGGCAATACGCTAGCAACTGCCCAGGACCTGCTGTCATTACTCTTAAATTAAATTTGCGCGTGTATTCGGAGAGAAAGCGAGAGAAACTGACTTTAAAAAGCCTGTGAGGACTTCCGCCCTTGTTTCCTGAAAATGATACTATCAATCACTAATCTCTCCCCAGCTTATCCATATGCTGTAGTTACTTTAATCAAAGGGACATCGATCTGTAGCAAGAAGGCACACAGTAGAGGAGAAATGAGCAAGGTCCTTTGGTTATGAAGCCATAACTCCAAGTGCTTCTGTAAGTCCAGGTCTCTATGACACCACACAGAACCCCACGGATGCACCATGGGGTGCCTGCGGGGCTAGCGAGGCCAGTTCACAAACAGAGCTTACGTGTGTCATCGCCAGGAGCATGGGAGAAAGCATCCTACTACCCTTTTAGTTTTAGAATGTCACACTGTAAAGTGTAATAGCTTGTAGCCTTTCCCCTTAAATCTGAAATACCACAGAAATGCATAAGAAATAAAATCACAAACACACACGCACACACACCCCTCAAAACGCTTCCACCCGGGAGGCTGTGGAGAGCGGTGGCGAGAACTGGATTCCTCGTGAAGCACTCAGACAGCCTAGGAGAAGGTCCAGAGGCCTGACCAGATCTCAGTCACGCCAAGAACATTCATCAGCACTCTTTCCTGCTTAGTCAGGTGTTTTCCGGAACACTGTGTGTCCATCGGCGGTTCGGTTTTGCTTGTATTTATTTTTAATCTTATTTATGCGTGTGGGCGGGGCCACAGCATTTGGGTGAAGGTAGAGCAATCTGTGAGAGTTTTTTTCTCCTGCATCACGGGTTCCAGGGATCGGATTCCAGGGTTCCTGCCAGGCACCTTTACCCACTGAGCTGAGTCACCAGTCCAGGGCATGGTTTGACCTGTGGCTTTCATTTCCTGAGACATTTCCAGTGCGTACTGGGTTGGATTTTGTCAACTTGAAACAAACGTAGACGTGTCTGGGAAGTGAGAAAACGTGTCCATCAGTTGTCTGGTAGGCAAGTCTATGGGGCATTTTCTTGTTAGCGATCCATGAGGGAGGGCCCAGGCCACTCCAGACAGTGCCACCCACCATGCAGGTGGTCCTGGGTTGCATAAAAGAGCAGGCTGAGCAAGCCCTGGGGAGCAAGCCAATAAGCAGCACCTTCCAAGGTCTCTGCCTCAGCTCCTGCCTCCACGTTCTGACCTGAGTCCCCCCTTGGCCTCCCTTCCATGACGGACTGTGACGTGGAAGTGTAAGCCAAATAAACCCTTTCCTCCCAAGCTGCCTCTGGTCGTGGTGTCTTTAACGCAGCAATAGAAAGCACCTAAGATGGTGCCTCTTGCCCTTCCTGTCTTGTTTCCTGTCGCTGGAGACACCAGTTACGTGTGCATCTTCACTTCCACCTCCATCCAGGTCTCTAGCTGTGGACCTCTGCTACTCCCCCGGTGGGCTCTTCCTCAAGTTCCAGCTGGTACTTTACCTTTTTATTGTCTCTCTGTTTTCTCGTGTCGTTTCCTTAGTTCTCCCCTCTTCCTTTCATCTTATTATTTTATAATGGGGTTTAAACCCCTTACTTTATTAAATAAGGAATCTATTTAATATCCTTATTTTTCATGGGTTCCTATCTTCATAGGCTGAGTTATGCCTATCTCTGTGTCTCTGTCCTCATTTTCTCTGCCTCCCCATCTTTTCCTCCATCCTTCACGTTAGGAGGGAAATGCTTCTCAGACTCTCCCTTCTTCTCGAACAGTGGTTCTCAACCTTCCCAATGCTGCGGCCCTTTAATACAGTTCCTCTTGGTGTGGCGACCACAACCATAAAATTATTTTCATTGCTACTTCATGACTGTAATGTCGCTACTGTTAGGACTTGCGATGTAAATATCTGATACACAGGGGCTGGAGAGATGGCTCAGCGGTTAAGTGTACTTGTTGTTCTTCCAGGGGACCCAGGTTCAATGCCCAGCACCCACATGGCAGCTCACAACTGTCTGTATGTAACTCCAGTTCCAGGCATCTGACATCCTCACACCAATGCACATAAAATAAAATTAAATAAATTATTTCTTAAAAGAGAAACAATGTCTTAAAAATATCTGACATGCAGATGGTCTTAGGCAACACCTGTGAAAGGGTCAACCCATAGGTTGGGAACGGCTGCTCTAGTGCAAGATAGGTAAATTTTTACTTAACTTTTTACTCCGTTTAATTGCTGTGGGCCAGGCTTCCTGCGGGGAGATGTGTCTGCCTATACAGTAGAGTGTGCTGCTGTAGCCATTCCTGGGCTCAGCCTCCTCAGAATCCCATTAGCCGTCCCTGACCCTCATCTCCCAGACCCTGCAGTAGATCCCACAGTGTGGGGTCCAGCTCTTTCCACCTTGATCAGAGACTCGCCTCTCCAGGCCCCGTGTTTCCTGAGGGGTTTTCTTGACATGTCTTCCCAAGGCTGTCTCTTCACTTGGCTTCACCCACTCCACTCTAGGACAGGAGGTACCGTTTGTGATACCCTGACTCAGCATCCCCACGGCCCTCCTCTGTATCCTGATGGATGCGGAGGGTGCCGGGCCACACAGCCTGCCAACTGCCCCCGCTCTTTGAGTTGAGATCACTCTTTGTTTTGTGGCAGCTGACAGTATTTTGTTTTGTTTCTTTGTACATGTGTTTTTAATTCATTAAATATTGAGGAACAAGATTCTGTGATATTTTCAGCAACAATCCTTTCTCCCTATCATCTCAAAAAGAACTTCAATTTCTATATACATGACAGTGCTGAACAGAAAAGACCAAATGAAAATTAAACCTTCCACACAGAATGTTTTATCTCAATATTTAAGAATATAAAATAAACGGGATCCTGGAAGAAAAATAACATAGAAAATCCTTATAAAGAAAACAGAGACTTTCGGTCTCATATCATTTTGGTGTGTTTTCTCTTGGTGTCTTGTTTATCTGTGTTTTCTGAAGCCTGGCTTTGCTGCTCCTACATAGTTTTGATTTAGTTGCCTGCTTTTCCTCTAATCGTACACTTAAGAATTTAGGTTAGCTTTAAACACTCTTTGAATGAGATTTTAAAAATCGGAGAAACATAGTAAAAGGATTCCTTGTTACCAGGTTTTCCGTTATTAACAATTTTAGTAACACTAACATGAGGATAGATACCCTGCTTTAGAAATCTTTGTGCATCATTGAAAATGCTTTGTTAGGGCTGGGGAGATGTCTCAGTCAGCAAGGTGACTGCAAGGCTGAGGATCTGAATTTGCATCACCAACACTCACTTAAAAACGGGGTACACCTGTAACCCCAGCTCTAAGGGACATAGAGGAAAGCAGATCCTGGAGTCATGCTGATGCTCCAGGTTCGGTGAGAGAGTCTGTGTCATATGTGTGTGTGTGTGTGTGTGTGTGTGTGTGTGTGTGTGTGTGTGTGTGTGTGTATATGGAGAGTCATGAAGGAAGATACCCAGCACCATCCTCTGGCTTACACATGTACCCATACTCATGAGGACATAGACACAGATATGTTAGTAAATTTGATGGAAATATTTCTAAGTATTTTTCTTTGCCTTCATTTTCTAAGTTTTGTCTTAGTTTTCATAATTTAGTGGACACGTATTGACCCTGATCAATGAACCATATAAGTACTATAAACGTGCATAGAGGTGTCCTGCACCAGATTAACCTTGGAACCTAACAGTTTGAGCAAATTTAGGTGTATGTCCCTCAGAGCCTTTTTCTTCATAAACTGAATTCATAGGATTTCTGGTGAATTGTTTAGTAAAAGGTACTAAGACATTTCACAAACTACTCTCATTGTTGATTTAAAAAGAGGTATCTGTTTTATTATTTTGGTCAATGCCCTTGACATTTTTCAGAGTTTAGAGTGGCAAAGTGATTTGGGGTGTAAAGCCTGGGGTCAGAAAGACGGAGCTGTTTCTCAAGCAGACCCAGACCGTATCAGCGTGGCCCCTACTTGTCCTCCAGCCTTCCTTCTTCAGCCTTCTCCCAAAGGTGTGCCCATTAGCTTCCTCCTCAGATGGCCCTTGGTCCTATGAATGTTATCTTCGTATCACGCCTGAAGGGCACCGCCACCACGGCTACCATTAACGTTATAGCCTGGGTTTAAGTTAGCGCCTACCTGGCCCTTCCACTGCCCACAGCTCTGGGGCCTCTGCTGTGAAGGGTTCTGGGTTCTGTATTCTGTGGACTTTGGGAATAGGGTCAGTAAAGGGACACAAATATCCTCTGTCTGTCTACCCCCCTCTCCCTCCCCCCCTCCCTATCATATAAAATATTTAACACAGAGATTTTTCAGGTAGCATGTTAATCCACCCAGAATGGAGATTCCTGGTAAGGGTGGTAGAGAAATAAAGAAATAAAGTGGGACCCGAAGAATACCCGAAAAGGGGTACAGAAACGTAGACTCAAGAAAGAGCATGCCTGCCCATTAATAGAGTGGGGAGTCACACCTGAGCCAGAGGGCTGGGAATCCAGGCACGATGCAGAGGTAGGCCAGAGAGCACAGAGCCGCAGCGCCTGCCACATCGGTTGCAAGCATGTTCCAGGCCAGCAGCATACCGCGCAGGGCGTGTGAGTGTTCAGAGCCTCAGGCCCGTCCCACACCTGTCCATTCAGCTCATAAAGAAGCTCTGGAGTTTGGGGCCAGTCAGCTGGTTTAACTTCATTGGTTCACAGACCGTCTAAGAACCCCTTGTGCATAACAACAATGTACAGGATGCCAACACTGCTAAGATAGCAATGAGGATTCCTTTCTGGTTGCATCTACTTTCTCAGTGAGTAAGAAGAGCAGATGCATGCAGGCTGGGGCAGTGGGCAGGGAGGTGATAGACAGGACCTGGAAACTATTAGAGATTAGAGATGTGTGTGCAAATGGCGGATGCACAGTCCACAATGAAGGAATGGCTTGGCTAGGAGAGAAAGCCAGTGGGGAGTGGGTCTTGAAATGTAAACATGGATTTCCCAAAGACAAGTTCATCTATTGTTGACGCCCCCAAATCCCTGGCCCTTGGTGACAGAGCCATAGGTACAGTCTTGCTGTTGACACGCAGCACGGGTCATGAGTCCCAGGTGCAACACACAGCAAGGGCTGCCTAGCTGGTTGGGTGGCAAGTAAGTCAGCAGGAGCCAGCGTCTGTACTCACAAAATGTTTAAGAAACCAAAAACAAACTTCTGCGTATCTTCTGCTGACCAAGTTTTCTTATTTGGACAAAGTTATTAGAACAGAAGCCGACCAGTTACAAAAGAGGCCATGATCCGTATGATTCTGTGTCCGTGAAACGAACGGCAGGATTTAGTTGCTTGGGACTGAGGGGCCTGGGAGAGACTAGCTGAACAAAGCAGTTGCTTTCAGAGGTGAAGGAGACGTTCCAAGCTTGGCCATTTTCATCGCCATAAGTCTATGTAGTGCGATCCTTTGAACTGTACACTCTAGATGGGTAGATTGCATGAGAGGGAAATTACATCTCAGTGAAGCTCAGTTTGAAGCTTAAGCACCCACTGTTGTAAGTTATGGGAATGAATGAGATTCAAAGGCTTGATACTAACAATAAATCATTTAAGCCTATGATTGGATTTTTGGCAGCAACCTTGTAAACAGATAGAGCTCTTTCTTTCTAGCTCTGGCTGTCCCAGAACTCACTCTGTAGACCAGGCTGGACTCAACTCAGAGATCCGCCTGCCTCTGTCTCCCTAGTGCTGGGAGTAAGGGTGTGCATTACCACACCTGCCTTAAAGAACTCCTTATAAATGCTGTGGGCTTCCCAACACGGAGCAAATGAAGTTCGAGATTCTGACATTAAAAATAATAAAATAATAGTGAAGGTTTTTTTTCCTTTAAAAAAGAAGGAAGGGGAGGGAGGGTAGGAAGGATAGGGAGAGAGGAGAAGGGAAGGGGAGGGAAGGATAGGAAGGGAAGGGAAGGGAAGGGGAAGGGAAAAGGAAGGGAAGGGAAAGGGAAATAATAAATAACAGCTCTGTTTTGAAAACCTCAGGCTGAACTCTGCTGCTAATTCTGCTGCTTAAAGCTAGTTCTTTCTGGCCCTCCAAAGCCAAGGCCCCAGGAGCACTGGGTAAGGTGTTCCTCTTTCCTAAGGTGGGCTGTGCTGAGAGAAAACACTCCTCTCTGCTTCCATCTGCCTCTCCTGTCAGCACTGTTTCCTTTGTTTCTTTTTGCTTCCACTGTTTGGACCCAGCTTAGGGAAGCACACTCCGACGTCCCGGCTGAAGTGCAGCTTGTCCCTGTTTGATGAGTACTCGTGCTCGCTAGCCATGTTTCTGGTGAACTGAAGGGACTGGGAAATCATGCATCTCATCCAGCTTATCCTGGTACAGGGAGAGTCCTGAGACAGTGATGCTACACCTTATAGCAACAGGACCGCCCTGAGCATTAATATTCCTGGAACAGTTACTCATACTTGTTGGGCAACATAAAGGAAGCATCCAGAAGCTATGTAAGCCTCTCCACCAATGGCCCTGTGACCTTGGGCAAGCCATTTCGTTTTCCACTTCCCTCATCTAAAAATAAGCTGAGTCAAGCGATCTCTGGGGTTCCTTCCAACTCTAAACTGCAGAGAAGGCATTGAGCTTCAGAGAGGTGAAGGGCTGGTGCCCCAGAGTGACCTAGTTTTGCTACTTAGAGTCATATCTTTCTTGTTCTCTGGTCTCCGTGTGCCTGAGTTGCCTCCTGCTGAAGAAAGCAATGTACGTATTGCCAGCCAAGGTCCAACCTGTAGAGTGATGTAGAGAACCACAGTGGGTAAAAGCTATCTGTGAAGCATTAATGATGTGGTGGTACCAGCCCCCACTGAAGATTCGAAGAAGCCAAATGGCTGTGCACAGGGCGGGTGCGAGTATGCACGTGGCTCGGAGTTCACAGCTCAGGCCTTGCACTGAGGGTCCTCACTACAGCCAAAGGCTGGAGTTAGGGCAGCTTGGCTAGTTGGACTGGAAGAGCACATAGGCTGGAAGTCAACATTTTTGTTTGTTCCTTTCCTTTCTCCCTGCTCATTCCCCAGGTTTATTTTGGTTCGGAAATCTGGCCTGCCCAGGGGAGTGCAGACCTTTCTTCCTTTTCCTGTGTCTGTGCCTCAGCCTGGCTTGGCCCACCCACCCCAGGCTCTCAGGCGTCACTTGCGTGGCTGGGTTCCCTTTTAGAATTTCCCTTTGTGCCCCAAGTGTTTATAGGGTCCAGCCTTGGCCCCAGTCTGCTCCCTTGTTCTTCCTTTCCGTCCTCTCTGCTCTGTTCAAAGGCACCCATCTCCAGCCCATTGTGGACCAATGAACACAAAGAGAGCATTCTGATTTACTGGACCACTTTGGGCTCTAACTTCCTACCCAGGGCTTTGGACAGATCCGCTGGGATGGGGGAAAGTCACAGAATCAAAGTGAATGCGCCTAACGGGTCACCAGCCTTGCTCAACAGGTCCCCGAGGTATCTCTGTGGAATGCGGTCTTCCAATTTCTGTAACGAGGCTACAGACTTCACAGTCCTCTGTACACCTCTAACCTACAGCCCTGCCTACAGCCAATCAATAGCCTCACCTACCCCTGTAAAACTGAAACATCTCAAAGGACCACTGGAGTCTGAACCCATCTCCTCTCCTTCTCCTTCACCTGCAATGGAAAGGTCCTTCTCTTCCCTACGCTCCAAGCCATCTCCTCCGGATGGTAACCCTCTCCAGTATCTCTTAGTAGCAATCATCCTTCCCTCCTCCTTAAGAGAAAGTTGTATATATGCGGATGGAGAGGCATGCATACGTGCCATCCTTTTCGCCGTCTCCTGAAAACTTCCGAGTCGTCCATTAGGTTGTATTTTAGCTTTGTTGTGTTGATTTGTTACTTCTCTTTCATTACTGAGATTTAATCTACAATGTATGGGTTTTCATCATGCCGTTCCTACGCACACATACGTTGTTCTTCAGCAGAATTCGCCCTCCCCTCCCCCTCCCCTTGCCCTACCCTGTGCTTTTCCTCCCTCCCCCCTTATCTGTGGCCCTTCCACCTTGCTGGCCCTTGTTTATGCCCCTGTTCTTTTCCCCTGCGTGAAGGAAAGTACACAACATTTGTCTCTGTGGGGTTGACATGCTTCCTCTAACATGTGATCGCTACTTCCTCTCGTTTTCCTGTGAACAACATAATCTGATTCCTCACCGCTGAGCCAGCACCTTCCCTGTAGCAGACTCCCAGTTGTCCCCGCCTCCATCCACACAAGCCCCTCCCCACCCTGGTCCTCTGAGCATCTTGTCTCCCACTGACTCTAATTCTCAGGCAAGCAGGGAATGCTTGTTAACATGTGGAAGGCCCCACTGACCAGATTCAGCCCCCAAGTCACTCCTTCCTGTCACCAGCCCTTGCCATAGATTCTATGCTTTAAAATCATCAGGACTTAGGGACTTGGTACCGCTTCGACTCTTGGGAGAACATATGAGTCAGAATGGACAGAGGCTGGAGGGATGGAGGGAGGGATGGTTATGATGCATTTGATCTAAGATAATGTACTCATATGCAAGATTTATTGATTCAATGAATATAATGCAGATTTTTCCATTAACTAAGAACTGGAGAGACTTAAGGATTTAACCACATAAACCAGTTAGTCTTCTTTATCCTGGAAAAACAAAAGCATGTCTCCTTTACACCCTAGCCAGGGACTCTACTCCTATGGGAATATTGTAATAATAATAACAAGGTCAGTGTGTGTATTTCCTGAGGACCACAAGTACTTCTAAAATGCAAATTCGTGGTCTGTGGTTCATGCGTGTTGTTAGAACGAAAAACCCAAACTCTCACCTGCTTATGAGGGACGCTGTGTTCCTCTTCTACATGACTAGTGACATTGGCCAGCCACAGAAACTCATATACTGATCACAGGAAAATTGAGGTGCTAGCCTTGTTTGGAACAGTCTTTGGGCAGATAGGCATGCCAATTGTCCCTAGAAAGAAATGTCTTAATTCCTTCAGTCAAGCCCAAAGAACTGAATCCTCTCCAGTGGGACAAAAGAAGGAAGAAAGGGAGGGAGAGAGGGAGGGAGGGAGGGAGGGAGACATAATCTTGATAATAACCAAACCTTCAGTGATGAGCCATTTTCCAAAGGCCTAGAAGGCTGAGACACACGTGTTGCCTCTTAGGCACCGGGCTGCAAGCCTGTTCAGCAGTCGCTAGAAAGACTCGTGTATTTCAGTGGTACTTCCCTGATTCTAAATATTTGCAGGTCCTCCTTTGGTGCGGTCTTTAGGGCCAACAGTACATTATCAAACACATCTTCAACCTTCTGAAAGCAAATTTGATTTTCAGGAAAAACCCAAATATCCTGAGAACCAAACCCAGTAAATCCACTCAGGATTCAAAGTTTAAATCCACAATGGCCCTGGATCTCTGACGCGGTGAGGGCAAGAAGTCAGTCTGAAAGCAGACCCCCTGGCTCTCAGTGAGCAGTTGCAGAAATCTTTGGAGAAATGGAAAGTATGCACAGCTTCCTAAGATGGCAGGGCCTGCACATTCTGGTATGTTTGCTTAAAAACCCAGATTCGAGCTGGCCATCCTCTACGCCGGCTGAGGCTGGCAGGGTGTGTTTGACTTGGCCAATGTAGTGGTTTTATTTTAAAATCGAATTAGGATTTAAAAACCAGGAGATTCCAAGTGCAAATTTGGTTTTCTGGTCTCCTCCGGAAAATCTAAAGATCCAGTAAAACTGCTCCCCGAGCCTGCGCGGTTCCTGGTGCAGAGTTTCTGCCATTCCGTGGAGGAGACAGTGAGGCCCAGCCTCAGTCCTTCCTGCCATGACTGTCACTTCCGTTCCCTCCCTCTGTGATGTGAGTTATTCAGTGCCATCTGTCCCAGAACACAACCCCATGGGTGTCTGCTGCATGGATGGGTGTACAGCTTCTAGCATGGGTGTCTGCTGCATGGATGGGTGTACAGCTTCTAGCATGGGTGTCTGCTGCATGGATGGGTGTACAGCTTCTAGCATGGGTGTCTGCTGCATGGATGGGTGTACAGCTTCTAGCATGGCTGTCTGCTTTGGGGACCGATGTCTAGCCCCTAGGTCCTCAAGGTATTTTACAGCCTCTGGAGTCACACGGCAGGAAAGTCATCTAAGCATTTGTGTTTCCATACAACTCATGCAGTGTGTGCCTGTCTTCCTCTCCCGCATCATCGGATGCCCGTGTCACACAACTGCGCGATTCCCACAGCAGTGTGGGAAAATCTCCATCCGCCCTCAAGTTCTCCCCCTCTGTGCGCACTTCTTTGTGCTGTATGCCTTTTCCTCCTCTCAAGGGTTACTAAAATAGATTAAATGTCCGTAATAAAAATGTCTCCTTCCAGCCATTTAGCCACCCAGGACCTCTCCCTGTTAGCAAACAGAGTCTCTGGCCTGTCCGTCTGCAGACACTCCTCAGACAGGTGTCGATGTCCTTCCTTCTCTGTGTGCCTGGGTGTCATATAGCAGGCACACTCCCGTGTGCTTAGTCTCAGTTGGCAAGATTTCCTAGAGGTGATCCCACTTCCTGGAGTGTTTCCTCTTTTTGTAACATTCACGTGGTGCTCTGTTGGGTGAGTACTTCATGGGGTATTTACACAGTTACTGTTGACAGATGCTTAAAGTTTACAAATCGCCTTTTACCAGCACTCTCGGCAACGTGGACGCGCACGAGAACCGAGATTGTCGGTGGCTTCCACGTGCTGTGTCACGGTTCAAAGATCGTCGCTGTTCCCAGGCAGGGAGAAGGGCCTCTTTGGTTTCTTTCATGGCTTCCATTTGCTGTGCTTCAATTGTCCCCGGCTTCACGTTTAACCAGATATCGGATATGAGCTGTGGCTCCATCTGTAGGGTTTTGTTTTGTTTTTTCCTGGATAGTTAACTGTTTCTCTCATCTCCGTGAATTGAGGAAACCAGCTTTTATCACACTGTGAATCTCTGTATATGTTAAATTCTCAGGTAGGGTGTCCATTTCGTGTATTGACACCTGTGTCTGAATGTCTGTCCCCATCCAGCAATCAGCTATCTTCCCGCAGGACCAGTGGGTGCTGTTTTCATGGTGAAGGCATTGTGCTATGTCTTAATAGCTGGTAGGCTGACTTCCTCCTCATTGTTCTTCCTCTTCAGTAGCCTTCAAATATTACATATTGCGTCAAGAAAACCTTCATATAGTCTCACTTGCAATGGGTTTCCGAGCCATCATGGCCAAGCCGTGGGCATTATCAGATGTCACTTGAGCATAGCTCAAGGAAATAAATGCCTTTCACTCAGTGGACTTAGTACTGTGAACAGCCAGCTTACATTTCTCTGGTCTTATTCCTGCGCCCATGGTGTAGCACTACGGTCCCTCAGTCTGCCCTCCTGCTCTGTGTAAGCGCTAGTAGAAACCTATGTTGGTCACATTTCTCCGGCTGTGGCCCGAGCCACTGAAGGAAGAAAGGGTTTAGTTTGGCCTACAGGAGTAGAGTCTACCATGGTAGGGAAGGCATGACAACAGGCCATCCTTACACAAGAAGCAGAGAGTAGACCCGAGGTAGGGCCAGGCTGTGCATCCTCAGGGCCTGACTTCCATGACTCCTCCAGCAAAGCTCTACCTCCTGAGGGTTCTATAACCTGCATGCAAAAGCACCACCAACTGGGTTTTACGTGTTCAAATACTTGAGCCTACTGGGGACGTTTCTTCTTTAAATCACAGGGAAGGAGGGAGGGAGGGAGGGAGAGAGGGAAGGGGGCCAAACAGGTGAAATAAAGTCCTCAATGAGTTTTGCAGAGTGGGGTAATTAGCACGGGCACTTGGGTTACATCTCTGCCCAAACACGCCACTCCTTACGGGGCAAACTAGTCCCAGCATTCCTTCAGAGTTTGTCATCGTCTCACACCAGGAGCCAGCTCGTAACATGCAAGCAGCCCCTCCTATATGTGCACAGATTGCCTTGTTTGCTTTATAACCTAAATCAAGAGGCATAATGGGCATGTCAGAGACAGGAGCCCTTGGCCTTGTCCTGGGTTTTGTTTCTGGGTCAGAGAGCTCCTGTCCCAGAGTGGAAAAGAAGAGTTTCCTGTAACAAAGTAATGTCACATCCTTCTTGGATTTGAACTCATGTCGTCATGAGAAAACTAAAAACCAAATGTTGGCCAAAAATAATAACCGTTTTAAAATACTTAGATATACAGAACAGAAAGGGCAGGAAAACAGGCTCAAATACGAGTAGTTAGCACAGACTTTATGTTACCTTTCTTCCTTTGTACTTTCTATGTGTGCACGCATTTGCAAAGCAAACAGATTTTATTTCATAAAAGAATAGTTTTAAAAGTTGGGTACTAGGACTGGGGAGATAGCTCGGTGGGTAAAGAGCTTACTACAGAGACTGTGTGTGGCTTGACACGGTAGCATCTGTCTGTGATCCCAGTGTTCCTATGGGAAGACGGGAGGTGGAGGCGGAGACA
This sequence comes from Cricetomys ansorgei, assembly GCA_026225945.1. Lineage (NCBI taxonomy): Eukaryota > Metazoa > Chordata > Mammalia > Rodentia > Nesomyidae > Cricetomys > Cricetomys ansorgei. The sequence continues at coordinate 10,664,815 of JAMJFZ010001203.1, forward strand.
GGAGACTCATGAACTCTAATGGATCCGCTAGCCTGATTTACGCAGTGAAGAGTAAGGCCCTGTCTCAAACAAGGTGTGAGGACCTGACACCTGAGGCTATCCTCTGGCCTCCACACAGGCTGGGATACGGCGTGAGCCCACACCCATGATGTATATATACACGCCTTTATTTTTAAGCTGGACACTAAAGTTTTCACTCTTCTGCCCTTTGAGTTGGAGGTTAATGTTCCAATACCTGCTTAGCTCATGGATGGAGATGATTCAAATTTCTTGAACTTAGCAGAGGCAAGCTTGGACTGGGTCAGCGGCGCTGCTTCTGGTAGGTACTACCGGAAACACTCATATAATGCACAGGCAGGCTGCCAGTGTGCAGCTGTCAGCTCCAGAGAGGCAAGCAAAGTCAGAGTTGTTTGTGCAAACAGGGGTTTGGTGCAGAGAATTGTTAGGTTGTTAGGTAGGTGTCGGATAAAGGGGTATGCTAGGGAACTTGGTGATGAGACGCATCTTGTTATCCGTGCAGTTGGGAAATGGAGAGAGGAGATGGGATTGCTGGAGTCCAGGAACCCAGAGGAGCAGACCCAGAAGCAGGTGTCATCGCGCTAAGAGAGGGGGCCAGCCAGCTGCTGCCAGAACGATACACAGAGAATGGGAAATCTGAAGGGAACAGACGCTCCAGCCCACAGCCAGTGCCAGAGGACACCCACAGAACAGGGAAGGAACCCCTTCTGTCGTCCGACTGTCACCTCTTATCCAGGCTGGCTCCAGTGGGAAGCCCTTTGGCAAGGGACTCCGAGGAACGGCTTGCAAAGTGCCAGCCGCAGAATTTCAGAGGCTATCAGGGTAGACTTGGGGCTGGTGGGCAGCAAGCGAGAACATGGCAGTCACGTGTAGGGTGGGAAGTCAGAGGTTTTGTAGCAGCTGACATCTTTACTCCCTGTGCTTTGCTAAGCCTCTCCTGTGAACTGTGAACTGGTGCCCTGTATTTCCAGAAGTATCTTGACTTTTAAGGAAAGAGTTTTTCCTTAATCGTGTGTGTGTTCATCTTAACCGCCTCCAGGGCCGTCGATGTGAAGCGGATCCAAAGCAGCCAAGGGGCTGGGACTGGAGGACAGTTTGTTTTGTATTCACTTACCTGACTAGTCCATGGGTAAAGTCTATTCTCGTGAACTTGGCCCCAAAATCATAGGAATTAGAGTCTCAATCAGAGGGAGCAGCGGTTATTAATAGAACATCTGATTTTATGAATAATCATATAACCTTTGCTGAACTCAGGAATGTCTCATCTCTCACAAGAAATGTTTCCTTGTCTCCTAAGTAAGACGTGTCTCTCGGGCACAAAGTGGGCCGTATGGGGTTTCAGACTTCAGGGATGAACTTTTAAAATGCTTCGTGTCAGCCTGACCAAATCCTGTGTTCTCTGTATTACGTGTTCAGCAGTTTGCTATTCTAAGGTAGAGAATTCATGTTTTTAAAATCCAGTGGGTTAGACCGCTGATAGGTTTTCATCTTCATAACCATCGGCATTGAAAGTTACCCATGAGATCTTTCGCTGAGAGCTGAAGAGATGGATCTTTGGGTAAGAGAGCTTTCTGACAAGCCTGCTGACTTGAGTCAATCCCTGGAACCCACACGGTAGGAGGAGGGAACTGACTCCTGCAAGTTGTCCTTTGACATCCACATGGCACCATGGAACTCGCATGCATACAATACACACGCAAATAAATGTAAAAATCAAAAGATTTGGGAGGGTTGGCTTTCGGAGACAAGGTTTCTCTGTTGTAACTCTGGCTGTCCTGGGACTCTGTACACCAGGTTGGCCTGGAAGTCACAGAGATCCACCTGCCTCTGCCTCCCAAGTACTGGGATTAAAGGTGTGTGCCACCATCACCCGGCCCAAAAGATCTTTTATTCAGAAAATATTTAAAGTCAGGTTCTTCAGAACAAAATTTGAACACTGGGCCAGGAGCCATAACTCTGAGGCCTGAGTTTCCCACAAGCCACTGTTTATCTCTTGAGGCTTAACTTTCAAGCCTGAGCTTGCTCGTCTGTGGGATGCGTTACGAAGAAATCACAGGCATCAGACTAAATTTCCAGTGTAAGGTGGCAATATGAGTGAGCATAGACGTAGCTATTCCCGCAAGAGCAGCCACTGGCATGGCTTAGGTCTTAGCTAGACCCCCAACACGCAGACTTGAGTCCTGACTTGGGAGAGAACACAGTATGGCAAAGGGACAGATGTGGATGCCACATCTGGTTTGGAGCAGAGGGGTTCCGTGAGCTGAATTTATGCTAATAGCACCAGTCTGACTGCCATGTTGAGGGACAACAAGACCAGATTCAGAGACTGTTATCTCAGTGGCAGAGCACTTCTGGACCATGTGCTAGGGACTGGGTTCACTTCCTGGCACGGTGAGAAACGGGACCCTGCTGCACACAGGGCAGAAGGCCACAGTGGGGCAGTAGTCCTGGAGGTTGGCTGTGCATCAGCATTGCTCGGCAGCCTTACAAAACTGGCCTGGGGTAAAGGAGGCTAATGGGTGGGGCTGAAGGCTGGGCACTGGGGCTTTTCAAAGCTCTCTGGAGGCAAGGTGTGTGTATGTGTGTGTGTATGTGTGTGTGTGTCTGTGTATGTGTTTGTGTATGTGTGTGTGTGTGTCTGTGTGTATGTGTGTGTGTATGTGTGTGT